>VZSV01000082.1:2167088-2255928 GCA_013398735.1 Nothocercus julius | reverse complement strand
TTCTATGATTGCCTTTTCAATGGAAGTATATGAACCATTGCACTTATAAGAGGCAACTGAGGGCAAAGTAGATATTACTTTTTTCCTTTCCTCTCATAGCTGCCTAATTTCACGACAATACATTTTCTTTGTCATTGCTGTCAACTTAGCAGTGGGATTTTCAAAGACACTCAGGTCGGTTTGAAAAACCCTGTCCAGATCTGTTCAATGTGAAAACATGCTGAAATTTCTGACCATGATCAAAATATCTTTGAATGATGACAGACAAGAGGAAATCACATTCAAGATTATAGGCACAGTAACACACATGACTTTGCATGCCAAGAAATGCAAGCTAGTGTCCCACACCTGGCTTTCAGATGTGCTAAAGATATATAACCCACTTGGCCCCAGATCTGTTTGATTTAGAGTATCTCAGCAGTGTAAAGCAGATAGTAACCTGATATAAAAAGGAAAGATGATAATTTCCCTCAGCAGAAAAATTAATGCATGACATATAGCTAGGATGTAAGAGGATATTTGAAGACTATAGCGGAAGGATGTACCTGTCCCATATGATTCATATCACCCTCCCACTCCCATAATTTATGCCAGAGAACTACCTAGGTCTTACTTAGCTAAAGTTAATTCTTTTCCTTAGGCATGAAACACACATGAAGGTAATGTAAAATTCAAATATTTAAATAAGTAAATGATATGCAACAATTTGCAAGTGTATCTAGCAAATTAACATGTATGACCAAACCATAAACCTTTTGGATTACATATACTAAAACCAAAAATCATAAGCTGCAGCAAAAGCAAGTCTCAGCCATTCTGCATCCATTCCATGATGATCTGAAGATCACATACAATTCAGAAGCAGTTACATATGAAAGTAATCTTTGTCTTTCTTTTTTCCCCTTATTGACCCTTTCCTTAAACTATATACTGTGAATTTAAGAGCTTATTTGGAATATGTTCCATAGTGTGCCTAAATACTAACCCAAGTCATCTATAAAAAAGGTAAATCTACGTATCTAAAAATCTCTCTCTTCCACACATCAAAAAGAAAGGTGTTAGAGAATAGCCCTAGGTTTGGTCTTTGAACTGGCTACTACGATGCTATACTGAAAGAAAACGGAAAAGACTTTTTTTTTTCTTTGTTATTAGTACTGCTGCAAAATATCTTAAGCACATCACAAAAATAATGATGGGTATAACATGGATACAATTTTCCCTTCTTATTTCTTTTTAAACAAGTTATCTGGTTTCATTCTCCCAGACGCACATTTACAATACAGTGATTTTTGCCATGCAATTGCCTGGATTCTCTTGGTTGGTATCTTATGGCCTTTTTACCAATAGCTCACCAATGTATTTCAAACACAGGTATTAGGATGTTTTCAACATTTCTGTTATCATTTCCAGGTGAACGTCTGGGAAAATAGAACTTTTCTATGCTAAATTTTTGAAAGATGAGAAAATTGCTGCAAATAATCCATGAAAAGCTGTGTGAGAATGGAATAAAAGATATTTTCTTATGATATTTTTCCATAGGAAGAAGAAAGCTGTAATACTATCAAAAAATAACACCTTTCTTTTTCCTGCAATTTACATTTTTTTTATGATTATTATTTTTTACATCATTTGAAGTTTGGCATTTGGATTCTCGACTCCTATTCTGATATTTGAAGTTAGGAAACCAAAATCATTTTAAATAGTTTTGTTAGTTTATCTAGTTAGAGTAGCAGAGTGAGTATATTGTTTTAAAACTTAATCATGGATATGGAGTTAAATTAAAGAGAAGAAAAATGCTTTTATATCCACAACAACTGCTTGCCCTCCCTACTATATTCAAGAAAGTCCTGATCTTCAGGAATGATTAAGAAAATCTTAGATGTAGGCTTGAATCTGACTCTTAACTTACTTTCTGCAGTGCCATTGTCTTCCATATGTGTTGACACAGAGTCACTTGTTATATCAGGTAGCAGTGATTAGAATAAAAGAGTAGGAAAGCAATTTTTTTAACAATGACACCTTTTTTTTTTTTTTTTTGGTGTCAAGGACACATCTGAAGCATCTTGCTATCAAGAATAGAAATGAACCAGCTTCCTATACAGAGTTTTTCGGTTTTAGAGGAAAACGTTTGTATTTTTATTTCCCAAATGAGGAAACTCAGAAAAAGCAATTTACACAAGTCATAAAGTAGATGACTTTACTATTGCATAGTAGATAGAGAGAATTTTTATGTGTCTTGTTTCTTACTGTGCAGTCCAAGCAAATGAATCTCAATCTCATTGTCTCTATAACATGTACCAGATACTGTGATAAAAAGGGGTATCATGGTTGCATAATACCTGGTAGCTGAACAAAATTTGAATACGGAATTACAGTTTGGTGCATTAATGCATATTTTTATCTTTTTTTTTTTTTTTTATATCAGGATGTTCCAAAGTACATCACAAATGGACAATAATATTTCATGGGGAAAGAGCCATGTTATTAGAAATGTAAAAAAAAAAAAAAAAAAAAAAAAAAGAATTGATACCGGTTCTCTCTGCAATGACTTGTTACATATTCATGTCAAGTAAGACATGGAGCTTCATTCTTTTTCAGAAGAGAAATATAAAATTCTTTTTCAGAACTGAAATATCTATTGTCAAGGTTGTTCAAAAAGTCTTCTAGATTATAGAAGTAGACTCTACTTCAACATATCAGAAAATTAATTTCTCCTTGTGAGACATTATGTGATCCCCCAATCTTCCAGTTAAGAAATTCAGTAATGTTTCCTGTGACTTAAATCAATGTGTTTTTTTTTTCCTTTTTTTTTTTTTTTTTTCTTTTTAAGGCTTTTCATAATTAGGTTGAGCATCCCTATGCTTCTCAGGCAGAGTCCTTCACTGAATCTTCTCTCATACATTAGTCCTGTTAATTGGTTCTGTAATGTGAATTATGTGTCCAGAAAGAGAATGAAGAAAATTACTTCTTTTGTAAGCTATTATCCTGCTACTCTTATTGGGAATGTTGCTCACATTATAACTCATATGATGTCTTCCACTTCATCACTTAGACCTTTCTCATGCTGGCTCACAAAACAGCTCACCTTGGGCCAAATTAATAGCAGGTGTAATCAATGAGACTAGATTGATTTCAAAAGACTCACAGATATTCTCTTTCTCACTCCCTCTCCCTCTTTTTCTTTCTTTTTGAATATATTATAATACTTAAACTCATACTGATTTTCATACTTTTTTTTTTTTTTTTTTTTAAACAACAAAGAATACTGCATTTTATGCTAGCAACACAGCATTACAACTCTTTGGGTAGCTTTTATGAACGGTTTCATTATTATTCAATGAAATGTATATTATAGTTACACATTCACCCATCCCAAATGCACAAGCACTTTGTTGCAGAATACAAGGGCCTTTAGCAGAACGTGACAGGAGAGGTGAGGAATATATTCCACCCCTTTGAAGAGAGGTGCCTGTCAGCTAGGAACACAGAAAGATCAACTCTCTATCTGCTCTTAAGAGACATATATTAGGATAACAGAAAGATCAAAACATGACTAATTTCTGGTGGATTATTCACCATTCTCCCACGCAATAGAGCATTCAGAACGTGAGGTAGTTTGAAATGAGTGAAAGCTGCATTCTCTTCCCCAAGGTGCATTAAGGAAAGCAAGAATGATGATACCCGTCACTGCTCCTCCAAGCGCTCACACCTTGTCACCTTTGCAAGGGGCTCAGACACACCGCGGCATGAGGAAGAGCACAACAGCTACAATGACGAGACTGGATGCCACAGGGCTTTAATACCTCTACTTTTTATTGCTCAGCACTAAATTCAGAGTTGAATTAGTTAACACCAGTTTAATGGCCACATTTGAGCCCCCAATGGATATTTTTTTTCACATCATAAAGCCTCCAATCTGTTTGGAGGTTTTTATGATGTTTTTGCTTAAGAGTTGACACAAATGCAGTTTAGAACCAGACTGAAAGGCCTCGTCAGGCATTCAAGAAGCAGAAAATGACTTTCACTAGAACTATCTAACAAAATAATAGGATTTTCTTTTTTAAATTCTCTGAATGTTTGTGTAGAAACGTAGTATTAATTATAAATAACATATTAGTACTATTTGTTAGGCACATGATAGGGTTTTATAGCTCTTATACTGAACCCTGACATGGCAAAATTCTGCCAAATAGAAATCTTAATCTGTTTCAGTGCAGACCCAGTTTTCACTATGAGCCTCGACTTACCGAAGTAATGAAATAAGGTCATTACCACATATCACAGTGATGGGTGATAAGAACCTAAATAGAATTAAGTGCTCATCAGTCCTTCTGATTACATGTGACTCACCAGTGGCTGGCATTTACCGTGCAAGTGAAGAATGATCTCTGCACTTGCTCTTATGAAATAGCTGGCGCTTTTATCACCAAGTCCCTGACCGGCACAAGTTCTTGGGTTGTCAGTTCCTATCCTCAAGAAGTCAAGGCTTTTTTTCGTTGAAGTGTTTTGTGTGCGGCAGCAGGGAATAAGTACATGGGACCCCTCACCCTGTTGAACCATGCTGAAAAAGAAGCCAGGAGGCAGCCTGTATTATTCACATGGTGTTCAAGTAACAGCAGTGTTACAGTGATAAAACTACAAGTTTTCTGCCTGCACAAAAGATACTAGCAAGAAAAAGTCTGAAATGAGGGAAAGAGAAGGCAAACAGACCAAGTCGTTCAGAGGCTCAGATGATAAGAGATGAGGTGTGCCCTGCGAATGGGAGCCAGGGATCCTCTCTGCTGCAGCAGGACAGCAAAGGACATGCCACTTTTCAAGTGGCGGGACTGTTTCCCTCCACAGAGTCCCCAGATGAACACAAGCCACAGAAGTTTCTCCATTCTCAACTGCAAGGATCAAACTGTATCATGTGTAATGCTGTGGGTCTGTTGAACCTTCTCATTTTCTGCTGTTGGCAAGGAATCCACGCTAAGGCAAGTGTGTAAAAAACGACAAAGCAAAGTAACATAGACCACTGGATGCAGAAAGCTGTAGGAGAGTCAGATCCATGAGGCAGACACTTTGAGCACAGGATGAGTGATTAAACAGGTAGGGGTGGGGTACACTTACTGTTTACCTAGCACCCCTTGCACTACAGCAGAAGCAGAGCTGGGTTTATCTTAGAGGCAATTCCCGAGACTGCAGTATGTAAAAATAGGGATCAGTATGGGTATAGCCTTCGAGCCCAGGCCTCTGCTACTACACACTGCCGCAGGTCCTTTTACTTGGTGATCGGTCTCTACCTTAAAACGAGTCACACAGCTTTGCCTCCATTACTTCTGTTAGAAGAAAGGTGCAGAAGGGTATTGCTCAGGCAGGAGTTTTCTGCCCGTTCCTAGTCCCCTTTGCTTTGTGGTAGTTTGCTGCCATTTGTCCTTGAACCAACCTTGTCCTTTAACTTAAATGGCTTTGCATTTCTTCTCAATGCTGAAATTCCTGTAACCCTCCTTTCTATATAGGGGTCACATAGAAACACTGGGATAACCAAAGCATAAAGAGTTTCTGTTTGCAAACTCACTACCACAGTGGCAAATTGTCTTTCCCAAGTCCTTACCTCTCCTTTCCCATTCTAAAAGCTGAGCGTAACACATTAGGTTGTGTACTGGTCATGGCACATACTTGGGAAGAATCACCTTAACGTTCTCATTTTCAACCTTCATGTATATTTTATACCCCTCTTTCCTCAGACTGATGCGCTGTGAGTTCCCACCGCAGCCCCGGCCTGTGGCGGCACAGCAACAGAATTGCTGGGTGCCTCCCCAGAATGGAGTGCTGTCATTGCCACTAATCAGGATAAGGAACAGCTATCAGCCGGCCTGGCACTCCTGACAGCTCCCTGCATGCATGCATTTCCTCCTTGCATTTTAAAGCTTCTGACGCGGGCTGTTTTTTTCTCCTTTGGGATGTTCTGTTCTTGTTCTATTTGGGCAGATCATTCCCTGTTTCTTCCTCTTTCCGAGTTTTCCCCGAGAGGGGAAAAAAAACACAAGGGCTGTTTGGCAGGAAATGTTGACTTTCTCTTTTTTAATACGCCTTTCCAGCATGCCGCATTGTTGTAACACCTGGTGATATTCATTCTAAGAGGAGGTTAAAGTAGGTTAAAGAGAGAAAAGAGGTCTAAATTTGAAAAAACTGAATGATGTTGATAGCTCTGAAGAGTGAGTGACATCAGCCTCAAGGCTATCTTGCCTTGAGAGGCTTCTCAGTGAAAAGCTGACTTCACCACATCTCCTTTTTTATTCACTTATCGAGAGCTGTTAGTTCACCTAAGTGCAGTCGTTTTTCTCTCGTCTACAGGATTTGTAGGTATACAGTGAGGCAAATTAGCCTCTGGTGTGACCCCGGTGATTTTGCTTGTCGTACTGAAAGCAGTGAAGCCCCATTGTGTCCAATATTTTCCATTAAAGATGGACTAAAAGAAAAACAGAACAAGGACAACACTTTTTGGAATTTTTGCATAGATTTATAAAAAATTGCATTTCACATTGCATTTTAAATCCTAATTTTAGCCACCCTTAAGAATAAAATGCAGATATACCATAAAAAGAGCATTTTTCACAGAATTTGATGCCTGTGGCTGAGAAAATCTTGACAGAACTGAATGTAAGAGAGCAATTAAAAATAAATACTTGTCTGTATGTGAAGTTCAACACAAAGCCAGTCGCTTTGACCTGGCTGACCACTTAAATATATTTAATTAGGGTATTTTATTTAGCCCACCCTCCGGGCCAAAGTAGTTCATCATCAACTAGCTCATCAAAGAGCAGTTCATCAAAATGTTCATGACTGTTGCTATGGTAGGGATTTACAACCTCCCCTTGAAGCAGGGAAAAGATAAGCAATTTTGATTCTCCTTGCCTTCACTACTAGGAAAGAGACTGGATTTCTTTCCTCTAGTCCTGAACCTGAGATAGTAACAGGAAACAAACCAAGTTCTTTGGAGTCCAGAAGATGAGAACCAGGGGACTGGAAGACTGGAATATATTATAAATATTGCCTTTTACTGGGGAACCAGAGTGCTACTTTATTTAAACAGGAATTGTGTCCAGTGGCTTTGAGGAAAAGAAGAAGACAGGAGGAGAATTATGCTTTTCTGTGTACCCAAAAACACATGGTGAGTGCAAAATGAGAGAAATAATTACCAGACTCAGAAAAACACAAGCGTCAGGGGATGCACCTTCCATCAGCAAAAAAAGAGAAGTAAATGTAATGTTTTATATTTTTATGTTTTTGTATAAAATGATTTTATATTTTGCAAGATTGGGTTAGATCTGGGAAGAGCGATCACATCTAAAAATATGAATCCACTGGAGGGAAAAAGACAAAAAACATAACAAATCAAACCTTGAGTTTGATTCTGAGATTTTTTTTTACACCTAACTCGCAAGACTAGGCAGCTGTAGTATCATCTGATGTTTGCTTTCTGTGAAACTAAGTTCTGAAGAAAACTATTAAGTATATGTTTTTCAGGCTAAACTTATTCCTGAGCAGTTGCAAAAAGAAATCCTGATTTTAACTGGTCTTACAGAAAAAAAAAAAAAAAAAAAAAAANTCCTCATTTTTTATGCAGAGTGGGACAGCCTATTTTGGGCATAATTTCACTTTTTGTTGCATTTGCCAATGCTGAGCTTGATTTGGTCACCTGCTGGAGTCCTTGGCTGAAATCTCGTTGTGTGTTTGTGGTCAGCGTCACCACAGTTGGGACAACACTCAGCTGAGACAAATTTGGGACCCCCAGGGTACATAGCCAGCAATCCTATGAGGTGAGATGTAGGGCAGTCAGGAAGATATACAATATACAATATTGTATATTGTGATATACAATAGAGTTCATGAGACTAATGAGTGCAGTGTCATTTTGAGGAATGCTTAATGCAACCTGCTAAACACAGTTAGACAACAAGATAAACTTTACTTTTCTGAATATATAGTACATATAAGTTTGACAGGAGGAATAAGAGGAACAAACTGATAAGTATAGACCACAACACATACTTGTGTTTTGCATCATTCTAATGCATAACACCAAGGAATACCTACAGCTGAGTAAATTAAATAACCAATTTATAAGATGTCAGTCTCTCCCACCTCTACCCATTATACTTCATTCATTATTATCCACACATGGGCCACACACCTTTTAAGAATAAGTACACATGTTGCCATTTACATGAGGAATGAATTGGATTTCTTTAATCTCGGGTAATAGTACTTGGTGCTATTTTTATAAATAATCCAATCACGGATCTCTTGTTAAATCAGATTGCTTATCACAAAGCGTTGTTTTAGACTTCATGTTCCTTGATGTGTTATTGTTAAAGTTCTGGTTTTCCTTAAGGACTAACTTTTTGATAGCGCATCACCTCGTTTTATTTTATTGATTTGCTATCCTTTTCTTAATGTTACAATTCAAGTTACAACAAAAAGAAATTTTTGTTTTGTATCCTTAACACAGGATACAAAGAAAAGGCAAAAGCCTTGCATCATTTTGTGTTACTTTTTCGACCATAATCCACATGCCAGTAAAACATACATGCTATATGCTGCAGAAAAATCCCAGTCGCTTTACACAGCATGTTTGAACATTGTGGATTGCATGTCTGTATCATCTCTGCTTATATTCATATCCATACTAACCATCTGCAGCATTAATGAATGGGTATTTTCTTGCCTGCCTTCTTTCCTCTTTCAAACATGTCTCTTTCATCTGGGGAAATATCACAGCACAAAGTCATTAAAATGACCAATAACCTCTGTAAATCTTCTTTCAGTACCAACAATGAAAGGCCAAGCACTCTGCTGATGAAAAGATTCTTCAGACTGCCCATAGATTTACTCACCTTGGTTTCAGTGTCACAGAGGGTCATTCATTTTCAGGTATCATAGCACATGGTAATGATGCAATCCACAGTGCAGATGATCGAAAGTGAAATAATGTGTTGGTATCCTTTGGGAGCTTAATGGATCCTTGCTTAGAATTCCATTTAGTCTCATTGAGGGCTGCTAATCGGTCTGGTACATTCTTAATGAATGCCTTTTAGAGACTTTGCATTTTAGACTTGCAGAATGTTCCACTCTAACCTTTCCACAGAAGAAAAGTAAAGTGACTCAGGGTCTCCAGAATATTTATGACACCGTTTTCTCTTTAAATGTTTTGTCTTTACCGAATCTCACTTAGACATTCACACGCAGTGACGCAGTAGCAGATGACAAAAAGGACCTTGCGAGAAATTACAGGTGCCTGGTGAGGTATAAGCCAGTCAAGCCTTTTTAATAAGGTGAGTCAGTAGCAATGACTGGTTTAGAAGCCAGTTTTTCTACTCCCTGTTTGACAAACCATTCGTCTGTAATGGTTGTTCTCCCAAATCTTTGTGTCAGTCAATTGAGTCGTTTAAGTTCACACTGTCAAGTGATCTATTACTAGGTAATATTGCTTCTTCCTTCTTTTATTAAATGTTGTGCTTCACTCCCTCCTTGCCTGGTTCTTTTTATCTCAGACCGTATCAAAAGAATAATTGCCTGGATTTAATTCACCACTTGAGGCTCAGTAAAACTACCTAGATGAAGTACAAGATAACCACTCATGCATTCTTGGATATACTCACAGGAATGTGTTTTCTTACGTAAATTTTACCAAGTAACTATTTCTCATGTTAAGAAAAAGGAATTGGACACCCATGTAAAACATCTTCATTCTGCACTCACAGTACCTATGACTGCATGAAACAAGTAAAACGTTAGTTAAAAATCAACCTCCTGCATATAACCAACCATTTACTATGTAGAAAAGTAAAGGGGGGACTTGGTGGCATTTGGATGAAGCATCCAGTATCAGCCAGGCTTTTTATCTGCTAAATCGCTGATGTGTCTGCCATTTATTAACCCAGACTGCAAAAAAAGAGAGCTATCGTGGGACTCTAGGTAGAAGCTGTGTAGCTTCCCCATCGAGGCTACGAGCGAGTCAGCCCTTGAAAACCACAATTCTCCATCTCACACCGTGCCCAGGAGAGACTGGCTCTGCTGACAGCAGAGGAGTTTCAGCTGACTAAGTTATACAGTGAGCTCCACAGCTGGGTGTTTTCTGTAAAATTCTGCAAAGTGCTTTGCTATTTGTTAAAAATTATGTCCACCATTTATTACTCTTTAATGAAGGACTTAATACAACTCCTTTATTGCAAGATGAGTTCTATAAAGGAACATCAGTATTTTATCTTAAACTCCTCAGTTAATATTGCCAAGTTAGCAGGCAGTTTTGCTAAGGGATGGTTATTTATTCAAAGGCCTGCTTGACTGCAAAAGGTTTCTTGCTTGGTAATTTAATGACAATTATAGCTTATTTAAACCCAAATAATTGAAACAGTGAGCAATATTTACACCACCTAACTTGAGGTTCTTAAATTATATATCCAATAACCTGAAATTAGGTTCTGTTCCTAGGCTCCCATCACATTCAACAAAGAGACATAAGCTTCTCCAGTGAAAAATTCAGAAACTCTGAATTTCAGCTTTCAGCTCTCGAGGCTTCTGCTTCTCTTTGTCCTTTGACTAAAAAGAAAGACATAAATGCTAACTAAACACCAAAATATGCTGGTACTAAATAACATTCCCAGCATAATCTTTTTTTTTTTTTCCCCCATTTGAATGAAATATCTAATGAAATATATTCTTTAGAAAATAGAATCACTTCACAGTTTCAATACATACATATTTTTTTGCTTAGAAATGTATTTCCTTTTCTTGAAAAGCATGTTAATGGATCAAAATATAATTGGGCATTGAATTCTATTTTAAGCTTCCTTTTCCTGCTATTGAAATAATGGAATTATATTTACTGTACTCAGATGTGGTAACTATTAGCATCTGAGTTCATTAGGGTAAACTATTTCACTCTGATCTGTATCTTCCATGACTATTTGGAAAAAAAGTAGTAGAGCTTAATAGCTTCTTGTATCTAGCATGCAACTTGAGGGTTTTTAATTATTTTTATAAATCACATTCTAATTTTTTCTTGTTATGTGACCAAATACAAATGTTTGAAGATTAAAAAATTAAAAGAAAATATGTAAATTAATCCTGATAGGCAAATAATCTAACTGTGGCTTTACCAATTTCACTAACCTTCTTATCAGGTTCACAGAAAGCATGTAATGTTTCTCTACAGGACACCTAAGGAGGATTCAAAATTGTAGTCAGCTTGCAACTGTGGATATCCTGAATTATTTCCACACTTAATTTGCTTAGCTCACTGGAGGTGTTTAGAAACTGGAATGTGATGCTCTGGAAATTCATGTGCACCTGTCCCTTTCCAAAGTCAATGACATTTTTACTTGCCACTAAAATATTAATTCTATTTTATTACTAGCTAGGATGAGGGTTTTTTTAAGTATCTAGTGATTAAAGAGCTGAGTCTCAGAAGCGATTAGCACATGGAGGTGAATGAAGCACAGACGGACAGGCTTAGGCGTCTGACCGCAGCTCGTGGCAGAGATGTTATCCCCATACCCAGCCCTCTCCGGGTTACTTGGTCAGGGCAACTTTTGCCATGGGCAGAGAGACTTTGGGATGGCACAAGTACGAAGCGCTCACTAGCTAATCTACACAACAGACAGCGAGGGGCAGTGAGTTACTAAGCTAAGCGTTGGTATAACCACCATCCCGGCAGAGCTTTTGCTGGCAGCTTTCAGCCCCAGGGGAAAGGGCTGCTCCTAATGAGAACCTTGACGGTGCTGATTGCCATCATTTGACACGCTATTTTTTCCTTTGTGATTTCATACCTTTTCACGTCCCTCCTGAATGCTGGAGCTGCTAACTATCCGTGTGTGTGCAATCCTACCGCTGTCTGCTGTTCTACCTTCTGGGTCTTGCGCAGCCCCGTGTACTGTCTCCCGGCTCTCTCCTACAATTTAGCAACATCTTCAGAAGGCTGAGCCAAGGTTATGCCTCTGGGCTGTGACATGAGTAGGCCTTGGACAGGAAGCTGAACCTCCAAGGAGAAGGGAAGCGGCAGGTTACAGGACTACCCTATTTAGTATTCATTAGGCAACAGCACCGGGGAGCAGAGATCCCATTATTTCTTGTAGCTTTACTCTGCTGCCTCCTTCCAGGACTGACATCATTTAAGCTTTCTGGCATTTCCTCCAAAGGAGCAGCAAAACTTAGAAGGAAGGATCTTAAATTGAACAGACTTCACTCCTGCCTTTGTCCTATAGCAAAAATTCGACAAAACTTCTCACTCCGCGAGCTGACTCTTTTATTCTTCACTGGGTAACAACCACAGCTTCTTCATTACCTCATAAATCTGTTCTTATTCCTTTTCCCTCAGCTCTGCCTCCACAATGCTCTATGGAATAGAAAACGCCTTTTGGGTCCCTGCCAAATGGGCCTCATAGGGAAAAACAAAACAAAACAAACAAAAAAAGAACCCACCTTTTTGAAGTCCACTTGGTTGGAGTCATCCTATCCTTGGAACAAATGAAGTAAATATCATGGATACAAGAAGGGAAAGCAGGATTTCTAACAATAGCATAGGATGGTCTGTGATGTATATGTCAAGGGCAAGCAGAAAAAAAAATGGTTCCATGAGATTTTATTTTTTCCCTAGACACATTGAAATCTATACTCTGAGAAGCAGGGAGAGATTTTTCTGCTTATGTATTTTTCCCTTTTCCTTAGTAGGCTTAAAGAAAGCAATCCCCCTGCCCCAGTGAGTCTGATCCAAACTCTCATGCTGCAACCACTGCTGTGCCAAACCACAGCCAAACACCCTGTGTATCACATGTATCACCTTCCTTCCCAAATTCCGTGATAATTTTCTTCGTCAACAGTATCTCCTTCAGAAAAGTCACTTAGTCTAAGATTACTTTTGCCTTTACCAGGTTACACTTTAAAACATAATACAAATTTGTATGATATTGTGTACAAACACTCATCTTTAAAAATGACTTTTTTTTTCTTTTTTAAACTTCCTGCCAAGATGAATTTGTCATTTTATGTTGCTCAGCTCTAGGTTTTGGCATCTACTGATCTTGAATGGATTTTGCTTCACGATTAGCCAAGAAAAATCACTCCAAACTGTGCTCAGGGAACTACTGTACTGGGGTGAATATTCTACTAGAGTGATGGTTTCAGCTGCAAAGTGGAGAGTTGCTAAATGGATGCCTTTCCATTAAAACTCCTCTCTTGTTTTAGATGTCATGATGGCTTCTATGCAGGAATTCATGATGGCTTTTTGATTGCCAGGAGAAGACAGAGATCTGCTTGGAAGCTCTTTATCCTGGCCCATTTGGGGTACAAACGAGATGTTGTTGAAGGGTAAATTTCAGGACAATTCAGGAAATTAGTGATGTTTCCATCAGCTATTTCTATTCTGACAGTGAATGCTCATTTATTCCTGTAAAGAGAATAATAATTCTAGAGTGTGATAGAAGTCTGCTCTAACCAGGAACTAATTTGTTCAGTGCTGTTTTTTCTAAAGATTTTCCTCAGTTGCTGGCTACATCGTACATATGCTAGTTTTAGCTTCAAGTGAGACTTTCAAGGAATAATAGTGAATTTTAGGTGCTACAGATTTGAAATGTGAGAAATTCATAGGAAATAATTCCCTTATTAACTATACATCTTTTTTTTTCTTCCTATTTCAGTTTTACACTATCAGACAAAACCCAACTTTTATAAAAGTATTTATGAAGACTTTTTTTTTTTTTCCCTTAATTCTTCCAATCTCTTTCTGTAGTTTACAGAAACTTCCAGTTTTCTAAGCAGGCTACAGCAAGGAAATCACTGAACTTCTGATCCACAGCCTGCAGAAGTAAAAGCTATTCCTTGTAAAAGTGCAGGAAAAAAAAAAAAAAAAAAAAAAAAGGCTTAAACTACCTACATAATAAATTATGTCTTCCTTTTTAAGTCTTTGTCTTCCTCATGTGTTCACTGTCTTAAAATGAGCTGAGGTGAAGTATTTCAGGATTGCTGGAGAAATTTGTTCCAATTAGAAATATCTCTAAGTCCAAGCCTAACCGCTGTAATATTTTTGTAACAGCTCTTTATTCCAGTGTTCTTAGTAATTTCTAGCTTCAGTATCCCAGCACTAAGACTTTCCTCCTCATCTCTGTCCTTTTGAAGTTAAGACTCTATGTGGTATTTAATCTTCATTCTTGGGAAGTGATGTTGCCTAAATGTAAGCCATGAAAAACATGACTTTACTGATGGAAACTTTATAAATACATACAAAAAGATTCCATCTGGGCTGTTATACTGGCATTGAAAGAGATGATTTGTAGTTTTTCTGCAGTGGACCTCCTTGCCAGATTTTGTCATTGATCCCTGTAAGCAAAATCCCATGTGTGTTTTTTTTGACCCCTTCCAGAAAATGCAACCAATTTTGTACTTCTGTTTATTCTAACACTTGGTGCTGTTCTAATACTTATTAGCTAATATTACAAATAAAAATGTCAGTCTGTATGTCTGTGTGGCAGTCCCAAAACATGCAGTGTCATTCTGCAGGCTGACAGACTATGATGTTCTTGTACAGTTGTGCTTTTTATAAAGATTGCCTAAAAACTATGTAAGCCAGTGGTAAAGGCAGTGTTACTCTTGGGGTGAAAAAACAACGGACTGCATAGTTAGTATGGAAAGTTCTGGTCTTTGACCTCTGATACACAAGTTTGAACTCAATTTTATCTTCATTTTTTAGTGGGCATTAGGTCAAAAGCAAACCTAATCAAGCATCTGGGCACAACATAGCACATGACAGAGCAATGGAGTTATCATTGCCATCTATCTTCCCAGTGATGGAAGAAGAGAGACGCAGGAAGGGAGCTAAAGGTTAAGGATTATTAGCTCCTTTCTGTAGAGAAGCCATCATTCCTCTGAATTAAAAAATAACTTCAAGTTCGGGCATAGCAGTATATTTCACCGACCCTTGTATCACAATAGACTTCCAGGGGGGAACTCAGATGGGAAATGAAAGTATCTTTAATATTTTAAATTCCACCCTTGCCCTTTTTACTAAGGGTTTGGGCTTTTTTTTTCTTTTTTTTTCCCAAAAAAATATAGCTAGATAGTAAAAACAACTTTACTGCTATAGCAGAGTTTAGTTTGGAAGTTGGTAGAATACAGTTTGGAAAGCAAAACTCTAAAAACAAACGAAAAGTTTTACCTTTTTCACTGGGGGAAGGTTTTGATGCTGTTCAGAACTTTTTGCTTAAACAGCCCACCTTAGTCTTGTCATCTCGTGTGGTCCACCACACTTCCGTGCCTTTTATTTTCCACTCCACTGTCCTTAAGTGCCTCTTCCAGTTCCACTGTGGTGAACATGTCTTCAGTGCAGTTTCCCATTGTATAATGCTGAATATTTTCAAGCCGGGCTGGAGAAATTCTTTACTATCTCGCTTAATTCACAGCATCACCTGGAGCTAGGTGGGGGCTCTTGCATGGCTCACGTGAGGTGGGGGCTTGTCCTTCCTCAGAAGGATATTACACTTGCTGTTATTTTGGTCAATGTGTGCTGCAACTGTCTGCTCTGTCTTATTGCTGCTTTCTCATGCACATTAAAAGAATTAGATAAATAAAGTCATACTTTAAGATGGAGAGGGCATGAACTGTTCTGTTCATAAAGGTATTTATAGACCGTGATGCCTAGGAAAAGAAATGAGGATTGGAATGTATTGTTCGTAAAGATTAATGGGTCTTAGTTAAGCAGAATACCTCTCTCAGACAAGCACACTAGCAACTATTGAAAACAACAATGTTCTACACAGGATGTTTAGCTCAAGGCTAGAGCAGACACACAGTTAAAGTGCTTCCATTATCAGCAGAGAATTAAGCTTTAAGAAATAATTAAAAGAATAAAGAGCTGGACACAGTACGGATTATGTCTAAAGTTGGCAGAATTCTCTTTTAAATATATTTTCATGGATAGATTATGCAAGCCTACAACAACTCCCCACCCTATCCTACTTGGCAGACTTTCAGTTTACAAAAAGACCCTCAAAATATAAATCGATCAGAAAGAATGAAATATTTCCTTTTTTTAATTAAGAAAAAAATCAACAATGTTAAAGATTGCATTCTGAAAATAAGGAACACCTGCAAAACGATGCATTTAACTCCATTCTCCACAAAAGATGACCACTCTTATGGGTTATACTGTGAGCCTAAAAGTTGCACTGCTCATCAAAACCTATGCCATTTGGATCTCTTCCGGCAATGTGATTTTTCTCACCTTTATATAAAATAATAATATCCTATTTTACAAAAATGCTTAGCAATGTGGTTTTTACTACCTGAGAAAATCTGCAGAAATTCAATTTAGAGGTATGTTAATTTTAGTAATAGAAATCTGCACTGTGCAGCTAGATGACAGATACCTTAAGTGTCTTCCCTATGGAACTGATCTTCATGCTACTGTCAGAAATCTGCTGCACATCGCATACCCATCTGGAGTGTGTTCTTCTTTAACTATTGCTCCATACTAAACCATCCAACTTAATAAAATTTGTAAATCAGGACACAACCAAGCTATGAATAGCTTTGCTTCTTTTTTAGCCTAAAAATGGCTTTTCAAGGCTGTCTTTAGCAATGTATTAGAGACAACACTGAAGTCATACATCAAGATAATCATTGCACATCAGTACCCAAGCCTTTCTTAGCTATTACATGTCAAGGGAAAAAAGGGACATTCTTGACCTCCCACTCTGTCATCCTGTCACTTGGGGTCTTTTTCACTACAGATATATGTATATGTATGTGTATGTGTGTATATATGTAATACATATGGTACATATGGTGCACATCTTATTAAGTCTGCTAGACTCAAAGGCTGTCTGGAATCATGGAGACATGGACACAGAGGCTCAGCTGGTCCTTCCCAATTCTACCTTTACATGTAGTGGAGAATCAGTAGCTTTGTGCTCTTAAATCAAACATGTTTTGAAATTCCACAGTGATAATTTATTTCCGATATTTAATTAATTACTGTATATGGTTTTATAAAGATAGAATTTTCAATGAAGCAATTGAATTCTTATTAAAATTTGAAAAAGCGAAGTATCTCTGTTTCCCATTCTCTTTTAAAATACGGATAGTTGTGGTGTCTTGAAGAACAGAAAATCTGGGCACTCTGCTGGCACATTTTCAGTTTTAATTGCAATGTCTAGGCTTAAAAGGAACTAAGTGAAGCATAGACTTCTTAGACTAACACAGTATTGGGGACTTAGCATTAATATAGGAAAACGGTGCTTTCTTCTTCCAAAAAGACTGTTACGCATAAAGGTGAAGAGAAATGCAAGCAAAGGCTCTGTCACTGAAATGAAAAATAATATGGCTGTTGATACTGTATGCTGGCATGGAGCACGGCGAGCTTTTAGGAGAAGCTGCGTTGGCTCTCAAGTATGAGATCCTAGAAGACCGTAATGCAAAGGTCTGCAAAACGGAAAACAAAGCAGAACTGCCAAACTTAATCAAACCCTTTTGGATCTCACAGATATTGTGGCTGAAATGTGGGCAAAACGGTTACTTTGAGAGTGTGGCTAGGCAATGTTATTCTTCTCTTCTCAGTAGCTGCCTGTAGCATGACAAAACATGAGCCTTGGAAGAATGTGCAGAGCCTTGCAACCACACGATGAATGATTGATTAGCGATTAGGACTTTTGCTTGAATGATGGGGTTTAGCAGGAAAAGAGCCCAGCTGAAAGAAGTGGTTGAATTTATGACCGCACCCAGTTTAAGCAGAAAAAAAAAGGAATCGCAGTCTTCTGGATCCTTCTGAAGAGGCTGATCTATCACAGACAACAGGGAGGCAAGTATCAGAGCAAGATGTACCTGGTAATGATGGTAAAACAAAATCTGTAATCTGTTAACTAAAAACAAATGGATATAAATAAAATTAGTCTCTGTCCTGCTGATTGCTGCAGCAATTGAGATTGTTATGAAGCTTCAGTTTAGATGCTGGAAAATTAAAATCATACCAAAATATATTTCACAAAGGACTTCTTATAATGAAGCAATAAACTAAGGAACTTGCTCATTTTGTCCCTTATCTGAAAACAGACACACAGAGCAGGTGCTTGAAAGCCCTTAACATATTATCTCCATGATCAGCAGCAGAAAAATGAGCCCCTTCACCATCCTCACTTATTTTAAAGATGCCCCAATTTTTTAAGGTGCCATACGGTTGCAATCAAGTCTTTCAGGATGTGTGAATACATGAGCGATAGCTCATGAATTTCGTGTGGGCAGATGTGTACTACACAGAATTATTAACAGAGTGTAGGACCTCAAATGGTTCAGTTGTATTTGGGTGCTATAAATTATGAGGTGGCACTCAGAAGTAAGCCAAAGCTGAAAGCTTTGTGGTTTGGGCTCCTAAAGCTATAGAGGATCCATGATAACTCAGACGAGTCGAGGTCTAATTCTAAGTCAAGCACAGAAGTGTTGTGGCTGCAGGGTCGCATTCTGGAAGTCTGCAAAATAGCCTTTTTGCATATGCAACCAGAATAGTCCCATGGTCACAGGGAGTTGCTGCTTGCAAGAAAGGACAACAGAAGCTGACAGCCTCCCATTGAGCAAAGGCAGAAACTGTGAGAATTTTAGAATGTTTTTTAAAGAGAAATACTTGGGTGAAAATAATGTTTTTATTTTAGAACAGGAAACATAATAAAGGTTGTATATCTGGTCATATGAGAAGCAAATTGCCACCCTGACATATGCTCTTGGCTTGCAGAAGTGACTGCTAGTGGAAATTAATACCTCAGATGTACTGGATGTACTTTTCTTCCGATGTGATACGGAAATTTCTTTGCAGTAACATTTCTTGCTGTATGAGCATCAGCACCACCAGTTACACGTGACTAGCAAAAACACAATCTTCCTATGGCTGGGACACCCACCAGCTTCTCAAACGCATAAAAATGAGATGGTCTCCTACAGTGTCACAGGAACCTCAGCAGCTGAGGCAGAAGATGGGAAGCGGTCAGAAACACCACGCTAAGCCTTTCATCTGCAGGTCACTAGTTCAAATTCAGCTGAAGTTAATACCAGCTACAAGTAATTAGGATGGCTGCTGGACTAGATGAAATGTTATGGACTCCTACATCAGAAACCCACCCGCACAACATTTTTTTTGCTCAGATTCTTTTCCTAGGGGTTTAAGGGGCCAAACCTGCAGCTAAGGCATGTCAGGGTTGAGGCTCATGGGGAAACACGCTTCACTCGTGCTGAGCTGCTTATGTGGATAAAAGAAAAGGCTGGTTTCCAAGGGTCTTAAGGGCACCTTTCATAAGCACCATATTGATCAAAACGCTATCATGCTGTTTGTCTTCCACACAGATATATATAACTCTTGTTGCTTTGTTGTTGTTGTTTTGTTTTCACTCAAGAAAAGTGCTTATTTTCAGGTTTCAATGATTCAGATTTTGGTATTGTAGTTATTTTTTCTTAGAAAAAAAATATATGAACCTTATTACTGACAGAACAGTTAGTTGAGTCCAGGCAAAAATTATGCAAGTTGAAACTTTTCTAAAAAAACAACGGCTTTTGTTTTACACAGTTTTACTTCTGTGTTGCAGGATCTGAAGCCGTATTTTGTTTTCAGAAACTGTGCTAAACAATAATGAGATTATCTGACAGAAGACAGACTTTCACTAGCCTGAAAAACAATAAATCTTAAGTAAGAGCCTGAATTCTGTGACTCCCTTGAAAATATCTGCCTTCTTATCATTTATTTGATTTACTTCCTTCTTTGTGCATTCCGGTCATATGGAAACACTGAACCCTCATCTACATATCCTTGAAAACATGATGGAGGTAGGAAGACAAACGCTGCCACAGGTTGTCCAGAGAGGTTGTGGACTCTCCATCCTTGGATATACCCAAACCCACCTGGACACGGCTTGAGAAGCTGCTCTAGACGAACTTGTTTGAGCAGGGGGGTTGGACCAGACCATTTCCAGAGGTCCCTGCTGGCCTCAGCTGTCTGCGATTCTGCAACACCCCACCTTTAACATCACCTGCATGGTGACCTGCAAGGTGAGGAGGGTTGGGATATGTGGCTGCCTATCTGTATTTTATCCGTTTCCTCTTACATCCTCACCTAATTGAAAGATCCAGTATCTTTCCTTAGGTCATTATAGAAATCAATTTGCTGTTGTTCAACTGATCTTATATCAAAGAAAGCATCTGCAGACATTTCTGTTGGGATTTCGTGACCTCTTCCTACCAAACCCCTTTACTACAGGGCAATATAAAATCAGCTTCAGGAAAAACAGAAGTAATGTTTGAAAAAAATAAATAGGAAGACAGGAGTAAAGAATACTGTCATCCAAAAAAGTAGCAATTAACTGTAAGTAATTTTATTTTTTACTGTATTTGGAATCGTAAGAGTTTGAATATCAGGCTTTTTATTCATTACGATGAAGCTATGCTCACTTTTTAGACTTGCTTATGTCTTTCAACTGCAACGGATGTTTACACAACAGTTACCTCTTCTCCACTTTTTTCCTCTCCTTTGCTATTCTTTGCTAAAAGATCTCTTCTTGTCTGTGCCTGTCTACCTACACATCTACCTACCTTTTCCTCGACAGCCTGAAAAAGTCACCATGTAGCTGAGGGGAGAATGCTGCTGTAACCATGGGGAAAGTGTACAGAATTATCTTTTGCAGGCTATTTTTTTCTATGCAAATACATTTTTCCTTTGAACCTGGTTATACGTAGCTAACTTTAGATGTGTTTGTGGTGGATGCTTCAGTGAGATTTGCGGAAGTGCTAAGATACGGCCAAGTCTATGTGCAAAGGCAAAAATGAGGGCAGTAGGTGCTGGGATGTCCAGATGATCTCAAAGGACACAGCACCAGTAAAAAATCAGTGTACATTTAAGATCATACATAGAGACAATCAGCTGTGGTCTCTAACCTGGGTAACTGTATCATGACTGAATAGAGGAACCTAGTTTAGGAAGGGTGCTGATCCACACTTCTCATGCTAGAATTAGGACAGATGAATATAAAATCTACTTTTTAGTGCCTTTTTTTGTTGTGTAAGATACATTTTTCTATATATCTTAAAATCACACCTCTAGAATAAATATATACAATGTACTTTGAAGTAAATTCTAATGGTATCAGAAGTGAGATATTCACCTGCATGCCGCTCAGGACTCACAAAGTACTTAGCTCTATATTTTGCTTCTTCTCATTTCTTCTAGTTTATTCATACCTCTTTGTCCTCTAAAAAGCTGTAACAGGTTTTTTTTTCTCCTTTTCTAGCTGTGTATATTTCTCAAAATGCAAGGAGATAGATTGCACACCCAGAAAATCAGCACACCAGAAGTTAGAGGGTAACAGAATGACTACAGAAACAAAACATTTGCTTAAAAAATACTCTCTCCTTTATACACGTGTCTCCAAATTAAAACTTGTGCCGTCTGGGAGAGACAAGCTGGATTTTTGCAAAATAGCGATGTGTCTGCAATACCTGTATATGAAGATGAATACACTACCTCTCATCCTATGAGATCATTTGGAGCATGACCGTAGACATTCAGTCTCCTTACACACATACAAAAATATATATCAAGTAGAGTGAGGGCTGAACCCCTGGGTCCTTAGCACTAGGTTAAACATTCATTATTTCCATCATTTTTCCTGATGCGATATTTAGCTATGTTATACAAAAAGGCTAATCTGACCTGACAAAGCTATTCTACAGAGCTCCAGCTCAGCATACGCGCTGGTGCTCGTCCAGCTCGGAATACTCTTGTGCTTAAAGCATTCCCATTCAAGGTAGAGGAAACTACTTAAAATTCTCTCTCTGTAGGGTTTATAGGCAGAGATTGGAAACATCATCCCTTACCCCTTGGGAGCATCCTAATCTGTACTACCCTGTTGGGTATTCAGAGGTAGGATTCCTCTCATTCCTCATGTTAAAACTAATCCACTTTGTATAAAACATTCAAATAGTCACTGATACAGAGAGCATAAGCAGAGTGAGCAGAAAGAACAGGGAGAATAACGCTGCAGCCTCGTGGCCAGATCAGGAGGTGGGTTGTCTATATCAGACCACACCACTAAAAATGACATGGTATTATTTAAATCAAGTATTTCCCACCTCATCTGAATACACAGAATGCATGTAGGATAAGCAGGTTAACACAGGAAGGATAGTCACGAAGTTAAGCACACAAGCATGTGAATTATTATCCGTATTAATTCTTAGTTAGCAGATGAACTAACATCAAATGATTGCTCTTGCTTGGATGTTTCTCTCTTAAGGATTATATAGGACTTCTTTACTGAAAGAAACCTGAGGCAAAAGCAGTATCCTACAACCCTCTTTAATTAATCACCTGGTGTATAAGAAAATAGTTCCCACTAATTGTTTAGTCCCAGAACTATATCAAAACATTGTGCCTTTTTTTTTTTTTTTTGGACTATTCCTAATATTGAATAAAAGAAGCGACTAACCGCAGCAGCTCTTAACTAGCCTGATGATAAAAACATTGGAAGCCGCTTGAAATTTATCTACTGAAAAGAGGCTCTCGGTTAACTTGGCTGGTAATCCTTGTGTCTGCAAAACTTTCTAGTGTATTCAGTAGCACATAAAACCGGCACAGACATATATAGCCAAACACCTTTAGCTAGAGGAGAGCATAGCCGTGGGACATAACAGCAAATCAATATTCTGCTCACAGGTAAAAAGCTAACAAATACTCAAAAAATCACTACGGACCAAAAGAACTGCATTTAATGCTGACCTTAAATTGCCTCTGGGGTTAAACACCAGATTTTAGGTAAATAGATCAGAATGCTCTTAGATTTATCACCTCTTAGAATTGAATTTCTCAAGATCTCACCAACAGATTGAGTAATATGAAAGGAATTATCAGAAATACTATCCTTCAAGTCGTATCATCTCATGTGATTGTATGGCACCCTACCCAATGGGGCGCTGCATCTGACTAGAATCTCCAAATACTACTGCCATAGCAATCTTTTACAATGATAGATATTAAGAACTAAATCCTATATCTTCCAATCCCTTTAGTGTATGTTACTAAAGTTGGACAGAATAACTAAGTATCTTAAACACAAATGTCTGAGGAATAAATAACAGACAACATTTTAGTAGCGTTTTATGTAAAAAGTAGAGCTCAGCTTAACATATTCAGTAGTGAGCAATGCTTCCCTTTACCTGAATATAGGAGAAAAGAAAAAAAAATCATGGCATTATGTATGAGCCCAATAATATACAAACTATGAGAAACAATGTTGAACATAGACATTTGCTTATGATAACTTCAGAATGAAGAAAAAAAAAAGAAAAATATCCCACAGCACTGTGAAATACCCTTCAGAGTGCAGTTCTAAAGACATAGATTTAATTGCTAAAATTTCAGATCAGCAAAAAACACTGATTCAGTGGCTTTAGGAGTTCTTGGTGTTTAAAATTCAGTTCTATTTACATAAACAATTTGCAAAATTGGGACCCTGAGTTTCCCAGACAGATATTGCTTTTTTTTTTTTTTTTTTAAAACAAAGGAAAAAAAAATTTTTTTTTTTTTTTTTTTTTTTTTTTTTTTTTTGTTGTTGTTGTTGTTAAGAGCACAATAGGATGTGGAAAAAAATACAAGCCGTGTTCTTTGTGCCTTGTACATCGGCACCAGTAATAAAAATACAAGGCAAAAGGGATCCGCAGTCAGGCCACCATTGTCTGCACGCTCCTGGGCAGCCTTTTTGCTTTGCGAGATAACAACCAAGGACCTGAGGTTGTAATGAGAAGGCAATTGAGTTGCACAAACAGCCTGAGTTTCTTTAATGACTCTGCTGAACTGTGGCTCAGAAAACAAACAGAATTGGAGCTATCCCAGCTCTCTGAATTGCTTTGCATGGTAAACAAGTTCTGGGAACCAGAACTTTTACCTTAGCACAGAAAGCACAGCTACAGCTTTTTATTTTGAGCGTCTAGGCAGTTCAGGTACCATGGTGTTCCTTCCGCTCTTTAAAATCAGTCGGGACAAAAGGATCTATAAAATAGTATAAGATATTATTTTGTGATTCACATCTTTTAGATAGCTGGTACAGTAAATTGAAATGCAATTTAATATAGGCAAACGTAAAAAAGTAAGTCTGAACGAAATGGACCAGAAGAGCATGTTATTTTCCCTTCTCAGGTAGTTATGCAACCTACTGGCTGGAAAGGACTTTCCAGGCTACAGTACAAATGCACTTGCAGCTATTAAGTAGGTTTTTTAAACACAGAAAAGCAGATAGTCAGCATTGCCATGAAAGATTTTACAAATCCAAACATTGTTATTCCAAACAACTTTTTATTTTTATGAAAAAGAAGTATACAATTTGGTCACCTTCATAGGAAAATTGTTGCTATTTTCCAAGAGAAAAAATAAATGTTAAGCTTAAGGATATTTTCATTTTTTAGGAGAAATTATTGAAAAGATGCTCAAAGGTGATAATAGGAAAAAAAAAAAAAAAACAGGAAGCAGTCATCATAGAAAGTTAGATGATTTACAGTAAGTAGGTATGCCCAATGCTCTTATTAATATCCAGATAAATCAAATATATTAATACTGGCATGGAAAGCAAATAACTGATTATTATTATGCTGGCTTTTTTCTTCTGCTTTTTTCTTCTAAGAGTTTTCTATCAAGAACATAGAGGCCCTTCATGTTAAAAGTGAGTCTAGGATCCAAATCGTATATCCGTAATGAGTTTGAGAACAGACATAAAAAAATCCTCTATCTGGATGTACTGAATCACTTCACTACTCTATAGTGAGCTCCCACTTAATATGCTGCGTTAGCTGCTGTTAAATGTTGCATGTGCACCCTGGACTTTCAATACACACAGCCTTACAGAGCTTGCTGTAACAGCCAGGCTTTGCTGGGGAAGAGGAATCACCATAGGCTCCCTGTGTCACAGGTCCCCAAGAAAAAATCTGTTACAGCCAGCAAGCAAGAAACAAGAGGAGATTGGGCAGTCAGAGTCATTTCTGTGGTTTAAAGAGCATATTTATCATTCATGGATGTAAGTCAGTCTGTCCAAGCAAGTATAACTGTGGCTCCTACCCTGACCAGACTGGGGTTTTGATCTGGATGGTGGCTTGGGTGAAGTGACTAGGTGGTTGGAACAAATCTCAAATTATATTTTGGCTAGCTGCTGGCTCAAACAGCTGCCACATGCTCTTTAGAGTTTCTTCCAGGGAAAACGAGTAACCAAAAATCAACCCTTAGCCATCTGTCAAGTCTGATAACTTTATGTTACTCCACACTGCTAGAAACAAGCTTGAGTCAACCTAGCAGAAGTGCCGTTTGCTGATGAATGCAGTCCCAAGGTCAACAAGATCCTGGATCATGCCATTCAGATTATTAGCCTAGTTACCAATAGCACAACATTCTTGCATCACATATACAAACATGGAGATTTTTCTTAGTGACAAAAGAGGAAAAGAAAAAAAGGACCCCAAAAAACAAAAAATATTTGGGAAAATACCTCATCTTAATCTCTTGTATAGCAGAAAACAAATATTAAGAGAAATATAAGACAGAAGTGATGCTTTTTGAAAAACAAATAAGCAAACTACAAATAGGTTATGTAAGAAGAAGGATTTGCTGGATTTTTCTTTTAGTTACTCGAGGATATGACCAAGAAAACAATGTTAGAGTTGGGATCTTTTGTACTATCTGGAAAACGTCACGTTCCCCACAGTTCATCATTTCATAGGAAGTTTTCTTAGAGACTCCTACATCACAGAGTCCAGGAATCTAAATAAACAAAACTTTAACACAATATTACAAAGGCTTTAAGTTTGATCTGATTCAAATATGTGCTAAATTTGTTCTTACACAGCCTGTACCAAAAATGCTGAAATGTCAGAAAAAGTGCTATGCCAGTTAATAGCAATCAGCTTTTTAAGGCTGTGGAAAAATTTACCCTGCAGTCCCGTGAATGATTTGTTTGGATTTACTGGATTATTAAACTAAACATGGGTTTAGCTCTTGTTTTGCAAATAAACTTAAATTGTCCTATTTACAGTTTCAATACCTTGAAAGTAATAACATGCAGAAATGAGAATGTATTTATATGAACGGTTTATAGCAACTAATCTTCCGAAGAGTGATTTTGACAATTTGGGATTCTCATTAAGTACACATTATGTTGTACTATTGAAACATAAATTCAGAAAAACAAAAGATGCTTTAGACTAACTCCCTCAGACAGAAACATGAATGCCATCACATTAAACACCATTGTGCTGTGAACAGCGCCGATTTGTTGAATGCGTTATTTAATTGGGTCTTAAACAAAAATCAAACTCAAGCTTTTTTTAAATGGAATAAATGGAGGGCTTCAGCGCGTCCTACTGCTGAGGCAAGTGTCATCTGAAATCAGTCCTGAATTACAAATAATAAATATCCACCAAATAAATCCATCATTTGGAATTCATTTATTGCACAAAGCATAAAAAAAAATGAGTATATGCATATATTCTGTCTACAGTACAGGAATTTGTACGTGGCAGAATTTGGTACAATTCAGAAAAAAAAAAAAAAATCAGCCAGTTCCTATTTCAGATTATGCCTGGCCTTGAACCTCCCATTTAACTGTTCTCAGTCTCATTTCACGATTAGAAAAACAAAGATAATATTGGCTAAACTACATCAAATGGCTTTGAATTGTTTCATGCATTGTTTCCGGAGATCTTTTAGTGGAATGCTTAAAGGAGACTAGTAAGGGAGTTTAAGTCAGTAGGTTTACTAAGTTTAGTTTGGATATTAGGAGGTGTTCAGCCACCAGAATTGCCATTTCTAGAATAGCCTTTTAATAAATGTAATGCATCCACCAAGTGAACACATTTTACAATAGGACTTCATTAGTTTTTGAGAGTGATTGCTGGATGTTGTTGCCTCCAATAACAGAGGCTAGACTTGCAGACCTGGAAGATCCAAGCTTCCACAGAAGTACAAGGGATTCAAATGGCAAAATGGTACCAGAGAAATACCGGAGGCTGGATGAAGTTTTCACCCTTCTCACATTTATATCCCATTAATGAAATTAATTCAAATTTCGGCAAGATTTGGCACTCTGCTACCCTGTGAGAATGATGGAAATGAAGGGCAAAAGTTTTAATTAATCAAGCTTTTACATCAGGGAGGAAGCACAAACAATGCATTAAAATAGTTCTAGAACATGACCTTTTTTCTCCATTGTAGCCTTTCAAGTCCTGTTGTCAGTTTTCTTCCTGAGTTATTCTACTAGAAATGAAAGTGTCAGGAATGAAGTACATTTTAAGCAATGGGGAAAAATAAAAATGAATCGGAGAAACACAAGCAGTGCATCTGGGTGCAACTCCCTGAAGCTCAGATAAATCTGCACAGCTTCGTGTTGATCAGTCAGGGTCAGACGCAGGGGGTCTAGAGTTATAATCACACCTTGTGATGGATGTTATTTGCTCTGTATTTCTTCTGAAGAGTATGTGACACCCAAGACAATTAAACCAAAGTCTGCCTTCCCTGCCCTCAAACACCCCTGCGTAGTACACGCTGAGCTTTGCCTTTTCCTGGAAAACACAGTGCAGAGTCAGACGTGTGACAAGGGACGTGACTGGGCCCCTTGATGCCCCTCTCCTGAGCCCGCTACGGGCCACGCGCCACATACGCCCTCCCCTCGACCAGGTGTTTCTGAAATACTCCCCTTCCTCCGCCAAATATGGTTGAAACTGCCCAATTATTGGAGGGCACTGACAGATAAAATGATCGTGAGAGACATATTCCCTAGGAAACCAGGCTAAAATAAGATTACTGATTAATCTCGCATTGCCTATCTCACATTTATCCTATAATTTCCCTAGTAGGCCAATTTGCCTTCTACTCTCTATCACCACCATATTTAAAGAACCCTTTGTGCATTTCAGCATTAGATGTAATTTGGATTTCAGCATTTCATTTTGCTCCTGCAGCTACTGGATCAACTTAATTCTGCATATTTTTGTGGATCTGCCAATCCCCTTCTTTACCCTGCCATGTGTATATATATTTTTAACACTCCTCACTTATTGCTTGGGCTGCTCTTTATATCACCTTACTTAATCATGTTGGCCTTTTCTGACCTTTTTGCTGTTTAAATTTAAACAGGAATGGATTTCAATTGCAGTCTGTTCAAGTATTTCTTAAATATTTACCACTTCTCCTCAGTACATTTGCCATGTGTGATAGAATTTCTATCAAAATCCCCCAAGGCATTTTACATTCTTTCAACTCAGCTTTTCCAGAGAAAAAAAATAATAAAATAAGCCCTTAAAACCCCTGGGTATTTCTCTTTACATGTTTACCCACTTGAAAATTTAAAATTCAGTAATGCTGTATTCCTAAATTCTAATATTCTTTGATCTGAATTTGCTTTTTATTAAGGAATTGATTTTCAGTGACAATCTAATGCAGGTCAACAAACAAATGAGTCAAAACATCCTTACTATTTCCAGTATGTCTTTTAGGTAGTAGATCTCCACCCTGTATGCAATGCCCAAATAGATTATTTGAAAATATTCCTAAATGTCCAACAGAAACTATCAAGTTTTATATGAGCGTAACTCTACTATTCAGTGGTTTTATAGTGGGAAGAAGCTGATAAGGTAACAGATGTTCCTAGGGTCAATGGGAGAGTGCGAAACACACTTATGAGAGCTGGAAAATTCAGCCACAATCTTTGTAGAACTCCATCATGTTATACAATAATGAATTATTTTCTGCTTGGCTAACAGGGTCTCTGTAATTCTATGTCTGTTGGAATACTTTCAGTTCACACATCAGACAGCTGGTCATAATAGTCTGTAGATACTTTTTATATGAAATGTGATTTCCCTTCTGTGTGCTCTTCTCTCCAAGGCTTTAATATGAATGTCCTGAAGAGCTGCACTTCCTAAAGACTAAGAGGAATTAGTGACATTGTACAGGAGCCTTAGTGAGACGTTCAAGGCAAGCTCTGGACTCTTGTGTGCAAGAGAAGAAACCCTGTAACATGTGCAAAAGATGTGTCCAAAAAATGTAGTGACTTGATCACACAGTAATTCTACAGTGTGCAAATACACATTGAACAACTTAAAATTTCCTCTACTTTCTTTCTAGCAGAAATTAGTTCTTCTCTATGCATACTTCTGATACTTGTTCTTTGTGCACATTAAATTATTATTCATTTAGGAAAAAAAGTACAATTGGCAAGTGTTGTCTCAAGGATCAAGAAAATAAATCCAGGTCCTGAATTCCTAGCACGGCATGTCAGACTTGCTCCACTTTTCCTAAAACAGACTGGCACAGCATGCTCATAAGATCCAGCCATAATTTGCAGGCAATACAGAGTTAAAATCTCCATATAAGAACTGTGTCCAAAGACCCTAGATATTTTATGATGGACTGATTTAGATGCATCCTTGAGAAATGCCAGTAGCTTCAGCATGGCTGTGTGAATGTGAAAGTAGAAGGAACATTATTTAAAATTTAATTTTGCAGTGCAAAGTAATTGTTCAAATTTTCCTTCCTAAAGCTCCTCCTTCCAGAACTTTAAATGTAATAACTTATACACATAAAAAAAAAAATCAATACAGAATGTCTAATTAATCTGGCTCTGTGAAACTTCAGTTTCAGCACGTATCTGGCCATAAGAAATCTAATGAATCTGTAACTACAAAACAACATAACTAAATCAGCAAAAGGTCCAAATATAATTCACTGGTCTCTAGAAGTGGTTGTAAAATGTCACTGGCTTGTAGTAAATATCCACAGAGTAAAATCTGAATGTACAAGTTTGGGGAAGAAATAGACACAGTATGACTATGAAAGATAAAATCACGATCGATTAATGTAAATTGCAGTAGCCCACAAACAAAAAGAGATTAATTAGGAGGACATTTGGATTTTGAAAATCAGGCATTGGTATAAGGTACATAAAGATAAAGATACCCAGTAATTTCTTGGATGTGCAAGATGCAGTTACGCTCTGTATTTAGTACCATCCAATGTTATATATGTACTGAGGTAAGAAAAATGAAGAAGAATAGAAGAATAGAAGAATCTTATAAGAAAGTTCAAATGATTTAAAAAAATAAAAAAATTTTGCTGTCTGTATTCAGGGAAAATAATTATTTCAGAAACAGAATCTCATCTTCAGTAAAAAAAACAGCTTATGTGTTGCCAAAAATGAGCAAACATACCTATAAAGCCGTAAGTTAAAACACATATAACAGTATAAAGTATTACATAGCACATTCTTAAATTATATAATTCTAAGAAAGTTTTTGAAATTTCTCTTTATAGTTTCACTGTGCTCATGAAGACTCTTGACATTCTTCCTTAGAGATAACTGCTATAGTCATGTTAATGTATTCAAAGAGCTTTCAGCACCTCCTAGGTTGCATACTTAGATCTGCATCCACTCAAAAGTCGAGCACTTCTCTGCTGAAGTGAGATTCACACAGCTTAAACATGTGTCCTTAGAGTCAACAGTTTGCTTTCCCTTTCAGCTTCTCGGCTTCAACACTTAAGAAGTGACGCTGGATACCGGATAGTCAGTGAAAGAAAGTGGATACTGATAGGCAGCACAGGCTGCTGCACAAGGATACTCTGCCCTTTCTCTGCTCCCTTCTTCTCCTAACAGCCCTTGAAACCGGCTTCCTTTCGCCTTTGCTTAACCATGCCCTAGGAAAGCACAGAGCAGTACTGCACAGCCTGCAGGACCATAAGCAGTGCCACTTTAATCTGTTCTCCCCTATTTGGCCTGATGGAGTATTGTTCTGGTCTGAACTTGTTCCTAAGCCCTCACATAGGATGGCTTTCATGTTCCTCAGGGCTTTCAAGCCAGTAGATGTTTGCCTCCGAAGTCTGTAGGTTCCATATAGACACAGGATGCTCCTAGAAATAATTCTCTGACATCCAGGCATGCACTTCTTGCAGCTTTCTCAAAAGGCTTTGGGACAGGCAAAGCCTTCAGAGAATTCCACCTTTAGCACTGGATAAGCTACAGACAAAGTTAGCTGAATTCATCAGCAGTATAGGAAGATATTCAAAAAGGTGGGTTGGAGGAAATTAAAACAAGAGCTAGATGTACACTCTAGAGCTTAGAAATATGTGTAAGAACTGGTAGAATAGGCGAGTGAAAGAGTACACAAGAAGTATGGTTAGATATTCCCACAACTCTCAAGAGTAGAGGGAGCTATAGATGCTTTTCATCTTGAATCAATATTACTAAAAAAAAAAAGAAAAAAAGAACAAAATGGAAACATTCTATATTGCTTCTCAGAATTATTTTATATGTATTGCTTGTTCATTCCAGAAAGCAGCTTCTCTGGGACTTACAAGATGGGTAAGACGCTGAGCAAACACTGATTTTTTTCTTTTTCTTCTTTTTGCTTATTTGTTTTTCTGCCAGAATGTGTATCATGCCCTGAAAGATCATTTATTCACAGTCCTCTTCCTACTTCGTCTCTCACCATTTTTCACACATGAGAATCAAAGCAATCTTTGTAACATTTCTTGAGACTGTTCTATGAGACCTTTTTATCTTTATTCTTAAGACATTCAGTGCTTCCTCCAGATGCGATGGTTCTGTTCTGGAGAAAAAGTTCTGTAAAGTTAATAGTTGCTATTTCTTAGGAAATCACTGAGGCCATGAGATTATTCACTAGCTCACAGTATATTTAACCTCTGCCCTCATGGAGCACTCACTAGGTTTCTCAGGATAAAACTTTTCTGTGATAGAGTATTAGTATTTGCCCCATAACAAGAGGAGCTACTTAAAGACACATCTTCATCATTATTTTTAATGCTCTCATTATTAAGAGACTTTGCCGTGGCCCAGGAATCTCAAGAGTAGGTAAAGTCGTGTGGTGTAAATTCTCAGACTGTGCAGTAAGAAGTGTATATTTAGTCTAAAAATCATAAGAAAAATATTTGAACAACCTTGTGGATGAACTGTTTCTGCAAGCACCACTGATAAATTGAAAATTTGGGAGATATCAGGAGAAAAAAAAAAAAAAGAAGTGAGAGTGTAGTAATGCCTACTGTAAATTCTCATGGTAAACAGTAATGAACCTGAGAGCTGGCCAAACAGAAGTAAGGAAAATGACTGCAAATCCAAATACCTTTAAGGATGAAAAATGCCTAGCTTAGGAATCCAACTCTTCTACTTCTCAGCACTTATTTCTAGTGATCTGAAAACTTTTCACCTGATGGTAATTAACGAGTTATCCAAAGCCCTAAGCACTCGCTCAGCCCCCACCATTTTGTTTCCCAGAGAATCTCCTCCTTTCAAACAACTCCCGAAGTGGCAGTTCAAGACCATCTCAACACCCAAGGTTTAAATCAGACTACTAACGATTTCAGAATTTGCATTGTATTTTTATGAGCCCTCTCTATCTGCGAGAAAAGCCAATGACAGCAGAGCGTGGAGGGTCCTGCAACTCAGCCTGGACTTGCCCGCTGTGCCCACCACTCTTTTGCTCTTGGAGGGACTGGCAGGTGGCTGCCAGTTAAAAAAGTCTTCAAAAGAGAGAATTCTTCCGTCCTCCTATTCTCCTATTTTTTTCTTATTCACCTCTGAAACCTCATGACTGAAAACTTATTAAGGAGAAAGCCTCCAGGCAAGTTGGAATAAATTTTGAATCAGCTCCCAAGATAACTGCGTTTTCCCAAATGGACCCCTACAAGCCTTATTACACTATAAAAAAAAACTTTCACAGAGGGAGGAATTGTTCTCCTTTAAGGTTTGGTTACAATATACATCACCCAAGGAGTAAATGAAAGATATTTTGTGTGAATGGCTTTGCATATTTCTAATTTCCACTGATGATGATTATTGCTGAAATTCCCAAACTGTGTTACGCTAACGCATTTTTCTTTCAGTGCAAAGCAGGTGGGCCGCCATATACAGTGAAAACTCAGTAGCCAGTTAGGAAGTTATTGACCTCCTGCCTCTCGTGTGAATTGCTGCATTTGTAGTTATCACCTAGGAAAGGATACAAATTGCAGTCCATCCTATAATAATAAATAACAGAAAATATTCTGCATTTCAATTTCAGAATCTTCAACTGCAAGCACAGTTTCCTTTTCGTAGCGGCTTGGGACACAGTTCCCGTTCTTCTAGCTGATAAAAGATTAGAGCCATCTCTGAGGTTTTACTGCCACTCTGGCTGTACATGCCACACCACTATTTATCTCATCAAACACTAGTTTACTGGCAGTCACGTCCATCTTTCTGGCACAGCACTATGTCAGAGAGAACATTAAGTGAAAGTGAAGCAAAGTTGGTGTTCGTGCCAGGCAGTGTACAAGAGAAAGGACGCCGCGGCAATAAATTCAGTAGATTTAGAAATGGTTCTCACCCCCAGCACAGTAGGATTTTTAACCTGCTTCTTCTAGCAGCCGGTAGGAACATACACAATATTATACCCCTCGCTTTCCTCATATACCCTCCAGGGGCATGGAGACCATGTGGTGAGACATGATGGGGTCTGGGAGGGCAAGCAGATGTGAAGAAATGCATCTCCACCTCGTAGCTTCTCAAAAGTCAAGCACAACTGAACGAAAAGGGTGTCCTTTGGAGTCCTTGAAATCCTCTTCTGAAACTCCTGTTCTTCTGCATAGATGGCTTGTAGGGAAGAGGGAGAGTCACACCCAAGAGAAGAGGCAGCGGGAGTAGACACTACTTGTGCAGTTCATCTGACTAAATTTAACTGAAGATTAGGCTGGACCGTGCTGCCAAACGAGGCATTGCATTTAGACACAATTCAGGTGCTTGAATCGAGCGCTGAGTCCCCCATTGACACAGCACGGCCCTCCTAAACGTCTAAGCTTACGCGTGGAGTAATTTAACACCTGAATGTCTTGTCTTTATGCTGCTCATTCTGACTGAAAGAGGCTTATGGGGAAAACACAGCCTGACACATTCAATTCTCTCCTCATATCCTTTGTGCCTAAAAGCCCTCATGGTCACCTCTATTACTTCCTTTACAGATGACGTCTGTGACCAGCAGAGCACAAGCCCCATCACAGCGACTCCTGCGGAGGTCCACGCCGAACACCTTCGCCAGCGCTGTAAGCAGGCAGAGATGCCCGTTTTGAAAGCCCCAACAGAGTTCTCATGGCTCCCAGGGGAACTCCTCGGAGGTGGAGATGTTTTTAAAAAGAAGCAGCTACTGCTTCCACTGCCCGGCTGGAGCAACTCCGCAGCCCTTCGGCCTCCTCACCAGGAGCTGCCTAAACACGACCACCGTGCTGGGCAGTTCCCGTGGGAGCTGCTCCCCCTATCCTCCATCATCACCCACCCCGGGCTCTCCTTTCCAGTTCACCTCTGATGAACAAATCTATCTCTAAAACATAAATCTTCATAAATATCCAGTCTTAGTACATATGCTCATGTATATATACTTGTTAGGTGAGCAATATGGTTTACGCAAGTGAGCGTAGTCTAGGTAGTCCTGCAGTCATCATACTCTCGAATGTAATGGGCCACAGCTGCACCTATTCTCTAAAGTAGCCGGTCTGAATGCTATCGGATTCAGGATGTCAGCATCAGTGGCAGAAAATAAATTTAGAATTTGATGTTTCTGTAGAGGATGCCTGATTAGAAACACCTTCTCATGTAGCAGACCTGTATGAGTTCTCACCTCATCTTGGGGCAGTTGAGCTTTTGGAAGACAAATAGTTTAAAGGCATTCAATATCCTTCCACAGTAAGATAGGAGGATAATATCTGAAGAAAAGAAACATCTGAAGAAAGATTCTTCTACTCTTGCTGCCATGTTGTCAGCAGGTTACAGAGGTTTTTATTTGTGTTCTTGAGTTATACTGGGGTATTCACTCAGGTATTTTAAGTGGCAATCAGTTAATGAAATCCTCTCCTGCTATGGCAAACATTCTTGAAGCATATTATTTTGTGGCATTTAAAATAATATAGTAAATGCAATACATTTCATGCGGCACATGTAGAATACATTTCTGAAAATTTCTAATTTCACTGAAAAGCCAATGAAAGTTCTAGTTTATAGAAGTTTGTGTTGATTTATTTGTAAAGCATCCTTGAAAGCAGAGAATTACGTTATGGTCCAGACCCCAGATTTTTTTAAAAAAGATCTATTGGAATTAAAGTTTCCATAACATAGTGTCATTAAATTAATGAGTTGATTTAATCAACAGATTTGCCAACTAAGCAAACATTGCAGCAATCCCACTATCCACTGAAATGCATTTATTTAAATATTTGGTTAGTGTTTAACTTGCTTCATTATGTGCTTTAGCAATATTGTATGATGTGCATAACAGTGCTAGAATATAGCCTTGGGGCACTGTATACAGTATTAAAATTTCAATGCCCCTTAGGCAAAGAGGAGCCTGAGATGATACAGGGCTTTTGCAACTCAGCTTCAAATTGGAAGCTTAAGGATAATTAATGAGGGACTTAGCAAAATATACTGGGAATAAACAAATAGCCACTCTGTAAATAAAAAAGCCCATGTGATAAGCCTTAGGTTAGGCTTTGCCCTCTGGTGCTCCCACAGTATAATTAAGTAATCTTTGTGGAATTAGACTGGAAGGCATTGCCAATTTTTTTTTTAATTATTATTATTATTTTTATTCAATGCAAAGTAACTTAAGGCCAAAGTAGAAAAATATTTCTTAGACCTGCAAATATTTTTCCTGTGAGCCCATATATTAGCCCATATGATACATGAAGCATTTACATGTGGTAGACATTAAAGCTATAAAGGTACTTTTTTCCCCTTTTTCCCAATTATTTTATTTTAAGGAGTTGCCAAAGACAAAAGCTTTTCTAAAGGGAAGGAAAGAAAGAAAGACCGAACTTGTAGCTGGTGAAAATAGATAGCCTAACTAAATTTATTTCTACCACCGGCTCTGTAGCTTCTGAAGTAGTCGAGAAATCAAGCACTGAGGTAAATACTGTTATTGTTTAACCTCCCTCTGAGTTACATTCCTGGAGCTGAAGATTTTTTCCTGAGGTTTTGCAAGTAGCCAAAGATGTCTGGTTTATTACAGGAACAGACATAAATGACAAAATCAGAGACTGAAGAGGGTCAGAAAGAAGAGCTTCGCATGCAGTATATTTTACAGACTTCAGCGACTGGTAGTGGTGACTTACTAGGAGGAAGAGAAGAGATAATTCTTAATATGAAGTGATATCTTACAGTATCTATATGTTCCTGGTCTGGCCTTCCCGAATAACAACGCTGACACACAGGGAGGAATAGGAAAAGCATCCATATGGACAGATATGGATAATATTTAAAAGGAAATAATTTCATGCTCTTTAAATAGATAAAGGTTTATACAGAGAAATTCAGTAGCTTTATCCTCTGCTTTAAAATATATGATGTATCTCTTTCCTCTGATAAAATAGTCAGGCAAGGATTTTAATATTAAACCCAATAATATGGCTATGTGAGCTGAAATTAGGTGAGGAACTCAGGTAGAATAAATCAAGACAAACCAAATCAAATGTTTCGGACTTGAATAGCCCCTGAATTCTGCCATGATAGTGCAGATGTGTGACAGCCTATCTACAAGTGCATCGGCATAGTGAAGTGGAACGGCAAGAAAATAGCGCCCATTTCTTTTATAAAGGGTAGGTCTTCTTAAAGCTATCCAAGGGAAAAAGTAAATTCCACTTGTCTCGAGGTCTTCCAAGCAAGACGAGATTTTTCTGAATTATTTATTTATCCCAGTACAGAATACCTGGGCAAAATTCTGTTGTTTTATTGAATATTAGTATCCAAAATTGAAAATCTGAAAATACAGGCAACCAAAATGTAAAAAACGATTTTATGTGTGAATAAACCACTAGTAAAATCTTATTTGCTGTGACCAAGCAATATGTCTTGCATTAACTGTATGGCCTAAGGATTCCTGCTAATGACAGCATCATCTTTTCAAGAGCCAGTGCAAGTGAAAACATTGTTAAAATAGATTTAATTAAAACCATCACTGTATGGGCTGCTGACCTAATGATTACCGCACACTGCACGTGCTCTGGTGAGCCTCATAGAACACGTAAAGGATCATTTTGCTTTACCTTTCCATATGTGATGTTCAAGTGAACAAAACAGAGTATCAGACCCAACACATGAAGGAGGTTGCCGTCGAGGTCTGAGAGCTTTAATTGTGGTTCTGCTAATTGGTGCACAGCTCTGAGAAATGAGAAGTTGAAACTCAGAATAAATTAAGTATTTTGATCCCAGTCCTCTACACCAGGTCATAGCCACTAATAAAACTTAAAAGCTTTTCCAGATGGCAAATACATTCCAGGCAGCTGTATCATTACCCTACACTGTTTAAACAAGGGACTTGAGAGCATGGCAGAAAGGCTCACTGAGGGCCTGCTACCTGACACTGATATAGTGTCCTAAAAGGGTCCTTATTTAGTAAATTTATCCATAATCAAAATAAGCTCAAATGCCAGGCATGGCACACATGTGAAACGTCCCTCTGTCCACAACAGCACTGTTAGCTAAGTGTCCATTGCTATAATGATCCTAAGAAAATGCAGCTTAGTTCACAAGTACAAATCACAAGATCTGATTTTTCAGCTTGTTATGTATCTGGTATTTTTTATTCTCATGTTTGTCTGTTGCATTAAAAAAAAAATTCTAAACACACTAAGATGCAGTCTTATAAAAGATGGATTCTACCTGAGAATTGGTAAATTCCTCCAGAAGTCGTGTTTTTTTTTTTTTTTCCCAGATTCATCAATAACACCTTTTTTTTTCTGCACCTTCATTAAGGAGAAACATAATGACCTAAAATTTTGGGAGCCAGAAAAATTCTTAGAGACAAGGAATGAAATAGCCAAATAAAACTTCATTTTTCTATGTTTCGTAATGACTGTTGAATGAAGTATTGCTCTTCCTGAGTGCTGTGTTTTTGTGCTTGCTCACACAGTGTTTCATTGCTTTGTCAGTATGCTATATATGATTCTGTAAGCAAGGATTCTACAAAATGTGCGCCAAAGCAAACAAAAAATTTTAGTTGTTTAGGATATTCTTTAGCTTCAGACAAAGTCCACTATTTCTATGGAAATCTCAAAAGTCTGAATGAAAAAATACCGAGAGAATGCTAATACATCCTAAAATGGATTGGGAATGCACTTTTAGAAATCACAGAGAAAAGGGATAAAAACAGGAGTCACAGACAAAACAGTGGAAACTCTTTGATTTTTCAATTCCAGTAGCTAAATTTCACTTTTCAAAAGTTCCGTGTTAATCAAGACATCCTTGCTAGCGCTGTTTAGGAAGACTAAATTCTTCGATCTTTTTTTTCAGGTCATTTTAATTTTCATATTTTCCTTATAGGTGGAAAAAGAAAGTGCTGATATTTTACTAAATTCGCAAAGAGATGAGATTTATTTAAATAACTTTTGATATTTTTTTCTTATAGGTAATTAATGCCAGAAAGTGGGGAAATAAAGTAAATCCCCAGATAAAGAAAAGAACAATATAAAACATGGAAGAGCAAAAGAATATGGCTTAAATGAAATGTTAAGTGGCTACAGAAAGTGTTAACAAAGTATCTGTTGTCCAGAAGAATATTAATTTTTTAACTGAGCTTGCAGGAATAGGCAAAGAGGATGCAATTAAGGGAAAAAAAAAAAAAAAAGATAGAGTATGTTTTCCTTCCAGACTAAATTCTGAGATTTTTAACTGTAAATCAGTGTTGCAGAAATGTGGCAATAATTTTCAGAACACTGCATTATGTAGAGTGCAATTGATTCTGAATTTTCTAGATGGTGATCTATTGGATATAAGAAATATAAAAGCCCTGTTGGGTAGAACAACTAAATTGATAGAACTTCTCTGTCACACTGCCTTTTACTGTTTATTGATCTGGTAACAAAAGAGACTGGATTATACATCCCTTATAAAAGCTTTACCCCAACACTGCTTGCCACTTAAAAGTGGAGTTAGCTGACCTCAAAAATCAAATGCTGATTTAATTTATATTCTCTCAAGTATATTCCAGATGAGGGAATTGAACAATGCAGAGAAAATATTCTATGAAGGCCATAGTTTGCCTTCATGAAGACCTTCTAACACAGAAGGTTTTTGGAAAAAGAAATATATTTTGTATACAAAGTTCTACTTTGCGCCCTTCACATATACATTTGAAGTACTTGCTTTGGCGATGCGAGTAGTTCCTTTCTAAATTGCTGAACAAGGTGATTGAGGATTGGTGAACTATGTCTCCTGACACTAAGGAGCATTTTGAGAAAAGTAAGCCTTTCACAGAAACAACACGCCAACAAATGTCTTAATGTGGATACCTTTATATTCTTAAGATGCAAGTTCCCTCCCATACCTAAAATTTTTATGACATTTGCTGGCCATAGCAAACCCATTAATCTCTTTCTGCTTAAAAGCCATAAGGCTAATTCTAAAAGTGGACACGCTACCATATGCTAGGATATATGTGCTGTGTTGCCTAACTAAGAATGAAATCAAAGAACTTGGCACCGTATGTGCCCCAGACTGTATCAGCTGCACGCAAAGTAGGAGCACACCCTGTTGCTGAGCCTCAGGGAATATGGTTACCTGGATTCTTCTCATTCTGTTGATCAACCACAAGTTATTATTGTTGCTCGCTACAGGTGCACAGTACTAGAAATTAAACCCTTAGAGAGGGAAGGTCTTTCCATCCCTCACCACACAATGGCATATATCTTTTTGACTAAACAGGTTGCTTTACTTCCTTTAAATGCTACCCATTTGCTGTATTTCTAAAAACAGGCAAAACAACACAATAAATTTAGTGTAATATTTTCCCTTAAATCAGAGCACTGAAACTAAATTTATCTAATTATGAGGCTTAGGAAGAGAGCATCCTAATGTCAAATATCATACTTAGGACAACACTAAGTGACATACATTGTATTCTCCTTTGCCTAAAGTTTGTGTATATGCAAGCAAATATATACATATACATGTATACATATATATGTGTGTGTACATGTATCTGTGCCCCCAGGACCTGTGGCTTAGTGGAGTCAAGGATTTTGCATTTCAGAGAAGGGGCATCATGAATCTCAATGCCCATTTATGTTCCAGTACAAATAAGCAAGTACGGGAAGGAAAACGATTCCAGACTGAGAAAATACCATCTCCTAGATCATGAAATCCATATTCAGTAGCAGTTTGATGGGTCCAAACTACAAATGCGATATTTTAAAAATTTGCCCAAGTACAATCAAACTGCTTATAAGAAACAACTGAAGAGTTAAGGCATTTCATTACAACTGCCAAATCTCTTTCATTTGATCTGAAATAATTTATTATTTTTAGAGATGTCAGCAAAATTTAAAAAAGATGCAAGTGAAGAACACCCACCCTATTATTCACTTAGTCATCTTTTACTGAAGGACTGTCACTTTCCCAGAGACTAATAGTCCAGGATGAAAGACCTCAGTGAGTGATGAAGTGCCAATGTGAAAAATCTGCTGGCAAAGTTTGACTCATACCCTTCTACATATGGAACCAAGGTGGACATAACAGAATAGCAATAGCAAACTGCCAAGCACCTCAGCAAATTGTGATAAAAGCGCAGATTCAGATTAGGTGGGCTTTTAGTTGCAAAGCAAATTTGCAGGAATCTTAGGCCTTCCCAGTTATAAACCGCAAATACTACCTAGTCTTGCTGTAGGATTCCTCACTATTTTTGTTAAGGTATGAATATATTTTTTTCTTCAGGCTTTAGTTTTGAGGAAGAAGCCTTAGGGGTATATAGGAATACACACACACACACACACATATACACAAAAAAAGAAAAAAAAAAGAAAAAAAAATGGTTTGAACAGCCCCAACAGGTTTGAACAGAGCCAAATTTGTTTCAAGACAGGAAATAGATAACAATATTTTAGAAACAGAAATAGTAACCAAAAAATAAAGCAGAACTAAAAGAAATGGAAACTCAAGCCTGTAAGTACTTCAGCACTCTCCTACAAGGCCCTAAGATAATCATGTCATCTCCACAGAAAGACAATATCAACTTATCGAATTTATGATAGTGAAAAATAATGTAAAATATGTTCCGACAATGTTGAATTTGGAACAGGAATTTATAAGCTTACTGATTGTTTCCATGCAATTATTTGAGGGTAACACAATGTAATACAGAAATTCAATTGCCGAGTTGAGCATTGGAAAAATAAAAAGATAATTTGCTGTACAAGAAATCTGGTGGCAAAGTTGTATTTCAGAAAAAAAAAATATAAAATAAAAAAATAATTCACTGTGCATATTATAAGAGACTGGAACACAAGAACATCTGAAAGCTGATTGACCCTCTTCAGGGTCCTGCTAGAATGGTGTAAAATTAATGCCTTTGCAAAGCTTGGGGCCTCTGTACAAAATATGGGCACTGCTTTGTGAAATCAGAGGTCAGGCCAGAACCATAAGGGACCTATTGGCTGTCGGATGCACAACATAAATCTCTCTAATGCGAACAGGAGTTACAGGCACCCTCACGACTGCTCAGTCCTTCAAGCACTCGGGCTTTCTGAGAAGCCAATTACGGCAGGCAGTCTTGCGAGCCCTCCTGCCTTCGCACGAGCCCTCCCTGTTCACGCCAGGCCACATGTAAACGCGGCGCGGAGACGGCACCGAGCCACTGGCTGCATCGAGAAAAACGTCTTGGCTTTCAGTGCACTTTAGCAGTTACTTCAAAAGATCCTTGGGGCACGTTGTATTTCAGAGCCAACAGCAAGGGATCTTTCTCCATTTTCCATTCACAATAATTAGTTGCTTAACTGGGTTTTAAGAAATGAGGAGTAATTGGCTGTCATACATGTCTGGCTGTCAAGAGTTCTGTTCTGCTCCTGAAGGATTTTTTCTTTTTCCTTTTTTTTTTCTTTTTCCTTTGCATTACACAGAGTAAGATTTTAAATAGGCAGAACATTAATTATAATTGGTATTTATTTAAATACCAATTAGCAGGGATTACTCACTGAATCCCTGCTCACTCCATGCTCTCCAGTTTATTTTCTCCATTTTGCATTCAGAATTCTCTGTGATTGCGAGGCAATTTGAACTCCCAATAATGCAGACAAGGAGGCAAAACATCAAGCCAATTTTGGTCACCTCTCTTATCTACTTATGTAAGTAAACCACTCGCAGTTTGGCCCTTGAGAGGCAGGCTCTTGGGGGAAAGAAAGCCTTTAAAATCAGATTAAACATGGTATTGATTTGCTATCTTAATGGATAGTAAATTTGATCTCTAAACTAGAGATCCAATCTTGAGATCCAGACCTCTTCCCCTTGCACCACCAGTGGAACAATGTTAGACATTGTTCAGCTGCTTTTATTGATAAAACGAAAGGGTAACTATCACATGTGTTTCTCATTTTTAAAAAGCATAGAAATGTTGATGAAATTTCAGTTATATTCAGGTTTAAATTCATGCAAAGTTCAAGTGGATTTAATTATCTCCATCCAACGGCTCAGCCCGATCCAATAACAAATGGCTTTTTGTCTTGGGCTTCTCCTGCCTTTCCCAATTGCCATCATTGTTTTGTCTGCTGCTTGTTCTGGCACTTGTGGCAGTATAAAATATTAAATACATCACTCCAAACCAAAAGGCTTGGTGAAAGATCCCCATAAAGAAGATGTTAGTCTTGCAATTTTAACTTCCTAAGCAGTATTTTGTTCTGAATGCCCAGATTTCTCATTGCTTTTTAGTAGCGTAACTGAACTATTCACCTCTCCTGTCTTCACTCCAGCACAGGAGTAATGTGGCTAAACCAATTCTAAAATCACTTGAAACAGAGAAATAGAAGAAAAAGAGCGGGTGATTTGCTAGTGTGAAGCGTGCATGTCAGCAATTACAGAATAAAAACATTTTAATTAAAACAGCAACAACAAAAAATCTTTATAGAAAGATTTGAATTCCGAGTTGCAGGAACTTTCCTACACAAAATAATTTCGGTTAAACAGATAAATACTTCTGTCAGCTGAACGATTTCTCCTCTTGTGCACGTTCAAAACTGCATTGCAGCAAGATGTACCTTTGAATGACAAGCCCACTTTACCTCATTTTTCAAACCAGCATTATTGTTTTACTAGTTAGTATGCATTCTGTTCTCAGGAAGATGGTCTGCTTTTTGTCTTTTCTAAAAAAATGACAGTATGATGGGGAAAGTGTCAGACTACAGAATATGAAATGGATGTGTTATCCCTAAGGAAAAACCTACTAAAACAGGTCAAAAAGATGTCTGAAAAAGAAAAAAAAAAAAAAAAAACTCTTCATAAATTTACATGCAAGAACAATTCACAATATAAATTCATAGACCCATATTTCAAAAAAGCCAGCATGTAGTGAAAAAAATACCTTTCTTATAAAGGCTACTCTATAGGCCAAAGGTTTATACTGAGCTTTTTTTATGACCACAGATTTCAGAATTGTTGGAAAGTCTAAGTATTTCTGATCCTTTTCCACACTGACAGCCAAAGTTTACCAGTAGTTAACTACTAGTAGTTGGCACATGTGACAGCAATGAGCTTTTATTGTCAAATGGCCTCTGGTTTTTCCTGTGGAGCCATAATTAACCACAGTGCTTAACCAGTAGCTTTTGTAGACCAACATTACCCTGTCCGAAGGTCAAACAGAAATTGTTCTTTGGGCATGTAAAATGCCTCCTCTCGTGGATGAGTAGACAGCGCAGACTGCCCTTGGTGAGGCCAATGAACTTGGTAAGGAGAAGCCTCTACTATTTCTGACTTAGCTTTCAGAACATACCTCTGAACATCTCCAGCCCTTCAAGGCACCTGTATTTTTGTGAAGAAAAGCCTCATTTTGCTGTTTAATACATTCTCTCTCACTATGGGTCTGAAGGACTACATTTTAGAGCAAAGCAAAGAATAGTTGACTAACTAATTAATCTAGACTTGCTTCTTTGGAAGTTTCCAAGAACAGTTTAAGATCAATTAAATACTTGTTTTGAGCATTATTCATCAAATACTTCAATCTGTAATGCCTGCATTTAATTTGTCCTAAATTCTTTGGATTGTTGAAAAGAAGGATGGAAGAGACCAAAAAGACACTGAATAAAAAAAATATATATGAAGACAAGGTAGGATCAGCTACCTTTAAAACCCTGAAGAAGCACATTTTTAAGGTGATTACATGTTATCAACCCAAAATTTTCCCTCTCTCTCTTCATATGTATTAAAATGTATACTTTTTCCACCTATTTGTGCTGGAATAGTCACGGAAAGTGAACACAAGAGAGGAACAAGCACTCGCTGAGCATCTTTTTTTGCTCTTTTTTATTCACATGAATACTCCTAGGTGGAAATGTAAAGTATTTGGTCAATCCCCATTGTCTTTCTCACATGGTGGTTCTTTTTTTTCTGGTAGTGTCTGAATGAAGAAGACAAAGAATCATTCAAAAGTCAAAGGAAGAATAAAAGGGAATCACTAAAGTCATTTCAACCTTTATATATGTCATTTTATAAGTGGTCTTTACAAACATTGAAAATCCAGGCAAATTGAGTGCTCGTATAGGAAGACAGGAAAGAGAAGAGCAATAATAAGAGTTTGTGTACAATGAGCTTTTCATGAGACACAAACATAAACCCAGCCAGAACTTTTTCTTGTGATATTTGCTGTTTTTTCTTAGTATTAGAACTGTTTAGAGATGAGCATAAAGTATTGTATGCAAAGATCTTTCTACTCATGTAGCAAAATAGACCCTTATTCAGCTTTGGGTTTTTAGACCCTTATTCAGCTTTGGGTTTTTTGGCCCCAGAAATAAACTGTGTTTTTTGTCCTCTGTGGAAAATAAACTTTCGTCTTGATAAAAAGATTGTTTTGTCTTATGTACAATAAAACTAGAAACTAGAAACAAAGAAGATGATAGGTTGTTTAGTTAGAACCGGTTTTTAAAGATATATAGTACAAGAAGCAGGACAGCTCACTGAAAACTCTTCCCTTCCAAACAAGCCCTCAGACTTCTGAATCTCAAAAGTTTCAAATGTATTTTGATATATTTCAGATTTTATCTGCAAAGCATAATATTAATTTTATGAAACACTTACTAAACTAATTTGAGAAATTAGAAGAAATTACTTTCCAATTAAAAATAGATTACTACTAGAAATACCTACTTGAAACTGCTTCTTCTAAAAGCAAGTTATTAACCAGCCATGCACAGTAGGATCATAAAATGTAAGAATACTCTTCCAAAATACATTTCTATATTTTCTATATCACATCGGATGTAATTCCTGTTGGGCATACCATTCTAAAGTCAATTCCAAATTGAAACATCATGCAAATGGTTTTGGGGAAATCTATTTTTCTGTGGATTTTTCTTCTCCTGAGTGTCAGTTTTGAGTTTTGCACCACTGCAGCATGATTAGAATGCATCCCACTGGAATTCACCAGTGATCCTTTCCATTTAATACAGAACAATGCAGGATAATGCTTTAAAATATACCGCACAACATTAGTATATTAAAGCAACCAACGATTCAATGTCTATTAAAATAAAAACTGTGAAAGAACCCAAAAATGCCAATACCCACCAGCATATCTAAATACTCATCCCTATTCTCAAGTCAATTTATTAAGCAGTGAAAAACACATTAGAAGGCCCTATTGACTGATTAAGCATTCCTGCAAAAGCATCCGAAAGGAAGTAACTTAAAAAAAAACTGCCTTCATTTAAGATTTTGCACTGATGAATTACCTGTCTATAAGAAAAATACGTGTTTTTAATGAACTCCACTGGTTGGCAAAATGTTTGCAAGGGATTCTATCTTGATGACTTTGCTTACCCTATACAAAGGAAAAAAAGAAAGTTTATTTTTAATTCTTCAGAATAGATTTACATTTAAATAATCTTTAAACCACCAAATCAGCATAAGGAAAAATGTGCAAGAGAGCTGCAGAACAAGCCTGCCTCTACACACCTGAGAAAGCAAGTCAGTAAAGATTATGACGGACGTGCCTGAGAAAGAAAGTTAGAGTTGGGGTTATAACTAAAGGGGTTAAAAGACTTTAGAAAAAAATCTGCTTTATATTCATGGTACATCAATACTTTTTAGCACATTTACATGTTATTTTTGCATAACAGTTGATGACAATTAGTTTGTCTTTACTTGCTCTCAGCTAACAATTTTTATCATCAATGATATCTATGTAGATATGATAATCTTAAGCCACATTTTCCAAGACTTAGGAGTCCAGACTGCCCCATCCCTGAAGGAAAAGCAGGGCAAATGCTGAATGGCAGGGACTTTCATTAACAGATTTTCCATAAAAATTTTTTTATCCTTCAAGATAATTAAAGCTAAATTAAATTTTATCCACCACCATTAAAAATGAAACTCAAGCAAAATACAAACTAAAGAAATTTGGTGTAGCTACAAGAATATAATGAATATACAGCTTGCTTTTACGAGGTTATTATGTCAGCTAAGGCTCTTCTTGGTGCCAGTAGAAATTTGTAGGAAAGTCAAAAAGATAGTTAACTTTTTCCTGAATGAAAAGGGAGAGGCGTTATTTTTCACTTAGTGTGCAGTATTGTATTATGTGGATAATCAAAGCTAATCAGTATTAACTGCCAAGTGTTGCATTTTCATCCGAACTTCTGTCATGTGGCTCTATTATACAACAAGCCTCCCCACGGAGACTACTTTAACTATATTGGTTGGATTTGTTTTTTAATTAAAACATATTATGGCAGCTCACTGCAAAAACACTCTTTGTGATAGCCTTTTTTCCCTCCAAAATTAAAAATTACATGTTTCCTATTATGTATAAAATTGCCTTAGTGTATCTAAGATAATTTGATTTTTCCAAAGTGACAAACAATCACTGAAGCTTTAATCAGGGGATTTTAGCTTCCTCCTGAATCCTCCTTTTTCTATAAAACCAGTCTCTCAGCAAAACTAACAGCAAGAGGTAATATTTAAACAGCACTTTCTGCACAAAATTGCTTTCAATCAATTAAATTTAGTCAGCTTACTTTTCTAAGCAATGACGCTTGCTTAACACTGATGCATGATCCCTTCTGGTCACCTTGATACTGTACTGGCTACCACTGATCTCTTCCTGGTTGCCCAGATGTCTTTCAAACTATGTAGTAAAATACTTTAGCACCTTTAAATTTATTTATCTAAGCAAGGAGTGTAAAAAGCGTCATTATTTTCACTGAAGTCCATGCATAGGTTATGCACACTGTATTCTTTTCCTCCCTTAATTTTTGAAAGCTACTTAAATAAATTGTGCGTATTTTGATTTGTTCTATCTAAGCCTGTGTTGTTTATTGCTATTAATTCTGGTTTTCTCAAATAGTTGAAATGTGTTAAATATTTCAATCCATTTGTGTTCAAGGTAGTTCTGATTCAAGGCAACCTGATTTAAAGTGTTACTGTTTGCCATAGTCCTGGTCGTGAATGCACCAGCTCTAGCATCTTTTCTAGGCTCTGTGCTTCTTTTCTGCAATGTTATATTGACTGCAGAAGCAAAGGATGAACGGAGAAAGAAGCACAACCAAAAATTCCAGTCCTAGTGATCTTTTACTTGTTCACACACACTTTTAGTAGCCCCAGGATGAGCAGCTGAGTGATAAATCAACTCAGATCGTGTACAAACCATTAGCAAAATTAATACAGAGGCTCTTCCAATAAAAATAGCTTGAGACTATTCTGCCACTTATCTGTCTTGAGAGTACAGGCAGGAATTAATTGTATAATGATATTCTCTGAACTTTTCTGGTCTTTTTTTAATACAACCATGATTCAGACCCATCAGAATAACCTCCACTTGTCTATGAGAAATTTCCTCTTGAACTGAGAATCCTTCACTAGGATTTTTTCACCTTCTGGGAAGCGCTAAGAGCTGTGGTTTGTACTTAAAACTCCCTCAAGCCTCCCTAGCTAGGGGAAGGCAGGGTGTTACCTACCCGCTTCCTAAAAGGTGAATAAATAAGGAAAAGATAGGGAATTTTTTGGAAATACATTGGTTCACACGCTCCCTGCTCTATTATATTTCTACAGCAACAAGACGAAGGAAATCTCTGCTGCCTTATTTTCTTATTCTAGGATGCATCAACAGGAAAATGAGCGGCAGTGCTTTGCCTTTAGTAAGAGAATGAGGCATAATGATCAGATCAAGAGTAGAACTGCAGATATAGAAATATCTCAAGAGGAGAAGCGTGCTATAATTCAATTCATATTTTGTCTCAGGTGTTTTTTTGCCACACGGTTAGCAGACATACTGAGCTCACATGGTTAGCCACTGGTGTCATGACATGTGACCTTGGAAAAAAAGTCTGAATAATTTATTGCATATGTGATATGGGAAACTGCAAAATTCTGTGGAAATGCTTTGACGCATACTCTAGGCATTTGCTCGCATAGATGCCTGGGCAGGATGCTGAATAATTGTATTAATTTAGAATCACATATTACACTAAGCCCAGTATAACCAACCCCTATATTTCCCAAATTACACAAGTCATTCTCTGAGAAGGCCATGTTGAAGATTCTTGAAAAAGAAAATAAATACAACTTGGTTCTAGACCAAAGTCTTAAATACATTTGTATTATCAGCTTTCAGCTATGTTTAGATTTATTTTTTAGGGTTTTCTAGCAGGAATATTTTCAGCATCCTCTTCAGACATTTGTATGTGATACATTTTTCACTCACTTCTATAGGGCATGGATAAGACATTTAGCACATTATTCAAGAATATCACTCACTTTAAGGACAGATGTTGATATTTAGATCCCCCCAAATCCATTTTAACTGTGAAGTGCAGGACATAAGGGTCCTGGCTCCCTGAGGTAGACATGCTTGGGGGAATCCTCTGGAGAGTATGAGCATCTGGCATACATTTTTATGACATTTCAGCAGCCTGGCAGGGCTTCTGAAAAGGATTTTAGATGTTTCAGTAGAAAGAAACAAAATAAATGTCTGTGTTACCAGGACACTGAATTTTCCCTGTTGTATAACACACACAAGCAACAAATAGGTCCAGACCTTGTTCTCTTTGGAGTCAAAATAGAATTTGACTGTTCACTTCAGTAGATAGAGAATCAATCCTACAAGAAGACAGGAACTGTAAAAAGTGATATTCCTGTTATAGCTGCCAGTACGGGCAAAAGATAGCAAAGGTAAAAATCCTGAAGGAGCTAAGGTGCTTTGAGAGGAGAATACTAAGAGAAAACAATTCCCTGAATGATAGGAGAGGTTCAAAAGCCAACGTGGACAGAAAGGGGAGACAAAGCCTAAATATTTCATAGGTTACCTGACCTAGATTTAATGGTGATAACGAACCCTGTCCTTTCTCTAATGCTTGCTGGTGGGACTCCACTAAACATGACTCTGTGGGGTTCACGCACGTGGACTCACATAACAGGACGCACATAACTAAGTGAATGCAGTTGCTGGCTATATTCAGGCTGTTTAGAGGGCTCGCTTGTGCTTCAGCAGCCAGGATAGTGCTGTAGCAGCACAGCCCCGCCAGGCCTGAGAACCACAACAGCATCAGCCCACTGCCTTGTGCTCCGCTAGAGCAGTCTCTTAAGCACCCTGCCCTCATTTCCTAATTAACTTTAAAACCCTCTTCCTGCCATCTTTTAAGCATTCACAGTTAGTTTGTTCATTCTAGTTTACCCTTGGACAACTTGTTTGAGAGTTTAATGTTCTTATCTAATCCCTCAGATTCTCATTTCTTCCTGAGCAGAAGAATTTTTCTAGTCCTATGTAGCCTGTCGACAAATCTAACTGTTGAGCTCTTTCCCTAGTACACGAACCATTTGTACAGCCTTTGTTCTTGCAGATCCTCACTTCATCACAAGATACTGCAAGACACTCCATCAATTAGGCCAACTTTCCTTTTCCTCACCCTTTTTTTCTCCAGTAACTTCTCCTATCTGTAGGTCCACATGTGATTTAAAGGCTCTTCTTATCACTTCTCAGTGACCATATGACAGTAGCGCCTGCCTCCAATTGCAGCCACATGAATCTTCTTGGAGCTCATTCTTCATTAAAATTGCCATGCCTTGGAGCAATGTTCGCTGCAGTGAACTCTTATTGCCTTTTGGAACAGAGTGCCTTGCTGGAAAAGGTTAATGATTTATCCCCATCATGGACACTTCCAAACTGCTTCATACCTGCCAGAAGTAATAACACTTTTGACCAGTTTGGCAACTCACGGATGCTTGTGCTAAATTCAGACTCAAGAGCGAGAAGGATAGAAAGGAGACAGGTAACTTTCTGCCTTTGAAATCTGTTTCTTAGTAAGGGCTTCCTATAAAATCCAAAGTGTTAGAGGGGATAAAAACTCATGGCATTAGGCTGAGGGATGTGTAACAGATCCCTGGCTCTTGCTTTTGAATCTCATATGCCATAATTATCTGGATGCAGCACCGTAAATGCAGGATGTACTAGTGACCTGGGCAGATACAGTGTTGTGGAAGGCTGAGCTATGGCACTCATCCTCTCCTGTAAGAGAGACTCAGAAGGCCTGAAAATTGACACAAAAAGGTCACAGCATACTGAAAAAGAATGGTTTTGAATGTCCATTTTCTTTTATTTATTTTTGTAGAAATATCTGCCTACTGAAAAACTCTGTTACTGAACTTCACGACTGAAGTAATCATCCACAGCAACACGTGGAGACAGAGCCTCATGAGGTGTTTTCAGCAGCGAGGGCATTTCTGTAGGGGAAGCACTTCAGTTACCCTCTTTGCTCAAGTAAATGAGGCGGGTAAATTTTAATTGAATTAAGAACTAAAAACCAATATTTTCCAGATCACTACATAATTACTATGGATGACTTCTTACCTTTCCCCTGTTCCCTAGCCCATGAACTCTTGGCAAAGAGAGACCCCTCAGATGTAACAAGCACCAAGAAGAGGGGAAGCAGAGTGTCACAGTCCATCAAAAAAGGGAAGTCCTGTCAAAGCCTCAGTAATCCTGGGCAGCCTAGAAACAATCCTTTACATATGATGTAGGGAATCTTAGCAACAAAAAAAAACACACTTTAGCATAAGTTGCATCTAAATTTTTGTTGTTGATATAGATAAAGGGGTAATTAAGTAGGATGAAACATAGATATCAATGTCCTTTCTTATTTAAATCTTAATAATTTTCTTGTATTGAGAGAGATATGCTTATTACAGAGGATGCATTATGAACATTTAAATGTTTTAAGATTCAGACAAGCCCCTTAGGAAGCCAGTCTGGTTTTCAAAAGTTCCTAGGTACCAAACTTTCATTTCAATTACCTTTTTCAAACTTGCTCCTTTTCTCCAGCAGAACTTTTATTGAGCTTCATTTACAATATATACTTTTTTTTTTGCTGTGGTTGCAGTAAAAATCACTATACTGCAAACAATACTTTTCAGATAACCATTCCAGCAGATGAAAAATAATATATGCAACATTGCCTACCCAGCTGAGCTTGTAAAGTTCTTATTTGGAAAAGAGCAAACTAGCACTATTTTCTTCAAAAATGGTCTCTTGTCACTTTTGCATTCTTACAGAAAAATGGCTTTACCAGTTTATGACTACCCCTGCCTGAAAGGGAAGTAGGAGGAGGGCAGATATTTTTTATTTATGAATACTCCTATAAATGGTATCACTGTAACACCCACAGAAATTGATGCAGTCACTTCAATGTTTTCCTACCAACGTTTTATTTCTTTCATGGATATTCATGTAGATAACTTCATACACACACACACACACACACACACACACACACACACACACACATATATATATATATACACATATATATATATATATAAAATGAAAAAGAAAAAAAAAAAGTCTGCCAGAATTCAGAGTTGTTTGAGAATTAACAGGCAAAAAATTGACAGACAGCTGGAAAAGATTACAGATAATATTCTGGTTCCTTTTAAAGATTACATTTATTTGCAAACATAATTTCCCCTCAAGATATAATGATTCATTGCTTTTCCAAGACTCTACCTAAATCTTAAGTAATCAATCATTTTTAGCAGTTTGAATTTAGGAGGATTTGTTGTCAAGTTGCTTTTACATGAAATCTTTGTGTGTTGCTTTATAAATGTAATGTTCAGGATGTAAGATTCATTACTATAATATGTTTTGCAAAGACATAGTAGAGAGTTTAATGTGAATGCAGTACATGTCAGGATTGTCTAGCTGTAATCTATCTGAATTTGTAGCAATTACTACTTCACTGTGTAAACTGGAAGAAAATTTTCCTTAAGAGACCCCTGTTCACAATCTTGGCATGTATTTCTCTGCCTGTTTCACCAGGAAAGCTGAACAGCAAAAAAAAAAAAAAAAAAAAAAGAATATTTTATAAAAAATACAAAAATCGAGTATTTTTTAATAATCTCTGCTTGATTTTATTTTTTTCTCAGTGTTTTAATTTTGCCAAAGAAAATCGTCACAGGAGAAGAGATATTCTCCAAGAATATTTTAGCCTGAGTTGCAATGGGCAACGTGGTTGGAAGATATAGCCCTAACTTTACCTTGTCTTACTACAGTCCGTGTCCAAGAAGGGAGAAATGGTTTTACTTTAGGTTAACTCGGCCTTTGCATGAAGCCTACATAAAACCTACATAAAGTGGAAATTGCTGGTTTGGGCTTAGCGGGGAGGGTCTTCTTGCAGTGCTGCCTCACATCATGAGAGATAGATACTCCTCAAAAAACAGTCTAGCCATTTAAAGTCGAAGTGTTTCCTGGGTAGATAGTAGTTAACTAGTTCAGCAATATTGCAATCAAAATTCAGGTATAATCATGTGGGTAAACATGTTCTTGCTGTAATCGCTTCATTTCACAAACTTTGTGCCTCTGACTATCTTATTACACAACAAAGTTCTTCAACAAGAGGGTCTCGTCCTGGTGATTATTTCTCTTTTCCTTCTTTCCTCTTCTGGTTAGTTATAGTTTCTGTTCCACTTTTCAGCTAAGAATGTTTGTCTCCTCAAACTGACCTCTGAAACTGTCCTTAATGGATATTCTTTGAATATTTGGTATTTAATCTTAATCAATGATTATATTCTCATCTTTTCTCGCCTTGCTTTTGTTACAGATTCTATGCATCTCTTCTTCTAAGTACCTGCAGATTCTTTGCTGAGTATCTGTTCAGAAATTCTCTTATTAGAGCACCCAATTCCTTCTTTGTCCCAGATCACAGCATGGAGTGGAAAAGGTAGGTGAAAAACTGCCAAAAGAGTAAACTATAATAAAGACCATATATTCTTAAGAAAGCACTCTTTTGGCTGAAAGGTATTATGGGCATAAGTTCTTGCTAAAAGCTATTCTAACATGCTTAATTAGGCAAGGAATCTTGGCAAAGTTTCTCACAAATACAACTATAAATGCATCATATTAAAATGTCTCAATAATATCTTTATTTTCTTTCTTGGTCTACCTCTTTCCTGACCAAGGAAACTATTAGATTTGTATTTGTATTACTAGTTGCTTTTTTTTTTTTAATTCCTTCCAAACCCAGTTCAAAATTAGTCTACGCATTTCTTGCTCCTAACCAAAAATCGAAAAGTTATTCGTAACGAATCATTTATTTGATAAATGCTGCCCTTTTCTAATTACAAACAGATGTCAGTCTTCACAAATTTGGTCATTATTCAGAATGTAACATTTGGGTTTGGCCAGTTCAATCCTACATCATTATTAAGTAAAACTTACTCCAACTCCAGTGTAAAAGGGCCAGGCCTAAAGCACAAGTGACAATTTTGAAAGGTAGCGTGGACTGCTCACTAAAGTGTTGGAAACTGGTTATTCTTCAACATCTAACTCCCAGTCCGATGGCTGTTTCTGTGGACTTTTTGAGAGAGGATAAGTAATACGCAGAAATATAAAGAAGGCCATTAACAAATTAATTCTTTTCATCTTTCCTCCAGAAAGTATGGACTGATCTTGAGGAACTGGTGCAAGATACATAAGCAGGACTGAGGATTTAAGAGCATTTGACATTGTTTTGGACCTCAAGATCTCATGCAAGTACCATCAAAGTGCCAATATTATTATATAGAAATAAACATACATGGGTTAAAATCAGATTTAGATTTTTCTTATTCTGTTAAAATCTATTGTAATGTGATAGAATAATATAATGTAATGTGATGTAATAGGATAGTATATACTCTCCGAGACTCAGAGCATGGGTAACCTATTTTCTAAATCATTTGATCATTTAAGTGATAGGTTTATTCAAAGGAACAGCAGTAGTCATATTATACTAATTTTACAGAGTTTACCCAGAGAAATGAAACTTTCCATAAAAATAAAAATAAAAACTCAAATATATTTTATTTTGGTTTTCAGACTCCTTTGCTTAAAAATGAATTAGCAGTGTAATTTATTGCAGATATTATATTTTTTTGTACACATCTCTAGGCCTTTCTTAATGAATCACCACAATGTTTAACAATTTCTTGGATGTATTTTGTCCTTTGTGCAAGAAATTAGAGGAAGAAATGCTTTTAAGGGAAACTAGTTAATACAGAATATCAAATTTTAAGTGCTTCACTGGCGATGGAGCATCAATGATGGAGAAAAAAGAGTACTTCTATCAGAAGAGAAGAGACTAAGAAGTCTACAAAAAAGATATCAAGGCTTCATGTAGAATCAAATGAGGCTGAAAGCAAATGTCAACTGTAATTCATTCTGGTAGAGAATTTCACACATTTTCTAAAAGTTACTAACTTCTTAGGTCCAAGTATCAGTATGCTCTTAAGACATCTTCAGCTACCAGGCCAAGGACAAACCAGCCCATCATCTAGACACTCCCCGCTCAAGATTCACCACCTATTTTAATGGAGGACAGAACTGCTTCCTCTGTTATTTAGCAGAGATCATTTCATCACTTTTGGATAAGCAAAATACCTTTTAACAATATTTTAAACCTAAACAGGACACTGTCTTCTTCATGACACTGATATTTACTGTGTTAGGCCACTTACTCATGTATTTCTCATCTTTACTAAGCCTTCCCACGTAAAAGTACAAGGTTGTGGAGCAAGGAACACACAACAATTCCATTATGTTGATGTGCAGTTGACAGGAGACCCATGAATACAGAGGCTGGTGCTAATTTGGGGTCTGCCTAACTGTTCCAGAAATCCCAAACCAAGACTATCCTGAGGATATAGTAGATTCAGGTCCTTCAGATCCTTACCATCTGTGTGCTCCTCTAGATAAACAAACAAACAAACAAAAAATCCACAAGAGTAAAACCATACGAACATATTGTGGCAAAGACTATGAACTTTAAGTTGTAAATTAGATATAAAGATGAGATTCAAATCTGTCCTATAGTTATAATACTGGTGTGGCTGGAGCCTCCTGCAGCACTGGTTGGACTCTGCGCAGGGGAGGCAATTGTGAACAGTTGGAAGAAACTGTTCCTGTAGATACAGCAATACATAGAACAGCCTTCAGTATGCATTTAAGACTGTTAGGAGATATTTTGTACAGTATTTAAGATAATCACTAGCAATGGATCATGCGTATCCTGGAGCGGTCACACAGTATGATGGGCTAGCAGGATCTTAAGAACTAGCAGAACGGCTAAAAGACACGGCTGCAAAGATGCTTGTAATAGAGTCCTGCCATCATCTGGACAGCAACGGACTGTCCTGTTCAAGAGATCACGTTCTCCACCTTAGTGTTACTCTATGCAAAGATGCCAAGAAGTTAGCTTATGTCCAGGTGCAACAACATGTAATGAATGCAAGAGTCAGCATGTAATGAAATGCAGAGTCAAGTACACAAAAAAGAGTGAAAAAAAAAATCTATAGACTTGATTTCTTCGTACACTGACTGAGTCATTTGGTTTATTATTACACCTAGGCGAACGTGAGAATGCTGCAGAAATCTAAAGAATCACCCAGTGATCAGTATGGGTACAGTGTGATTTAATGCAATTATTTCTTATAACTGCCAGTATATAACGAGGGGGAAAAAATAGGTAAAATGACATTAGCTTCCAGTGGAGTTAGCAGAACAGCATTTATATTAGCTTCAGGCTCTCACATCACTGTCAGCTCAAGGAGAAAATGGAAGTGCCCAAGCTCTTTCTGATTCCCGCTAGCTTAGATTCTGAGGAATTACCAGATATTATTAAGCCCAAATGCTATGCTGTAAATAATTTTGCCGAGCTACCACTTTGATGTGGGTAAGTCGCATTCATTTGAAGCAACCAAACCTGAAATATTGTCTCTGACATTCTCCAAATTCCCTAAATAGAGTTTGCCCTCCTGTCTGAAAAGACATACAGCATCTTGACACATAGCATGCTTTGTGAATATTATTTCAGAATAAGAAGAGTCTCTGAACATATTCTAGGCAGAGATTTAACTGATTAAGGTAGAAAAACAGCAGTAAGTATGCTGAAACCTGGAACCTATATTAGGGGTATGTATCAGGTTAACAAGCAAAAAGCATAAAGGCTTGAAAATCAATAAAACTCTGAGTGAGTCCAGGGCACAAAACCCTGTTTTGTTTCATTTAACATATTGTTGAAAAGTGACACTACAATCTCAGTAAAGTGGGACTAGTTGGATATGATTTTTTTATTTCTTGAATGATTTTAAGGGATATGTCTTTCCATGCCATTCCACACCTCTCCCAGCCTCTTTCCAATAAAACAAAAATCTCCAGATGGAGCCATTTTAATTCTTAGCCAATGATATTGTATTACACTGGTATTTAACAGTGATATTTCAGCTTCCTGTTAATTAGTACAGCTAAATGTGTCCTGGATTACAATACGAGGAAATCTATAAAAATTAATATCTCAGAACAAACTGTGTCTAATCCACTCCAAACAGAGAATGGACAAGTTTTCTTCCCTTCTCAGGTTCCCAACAAATAACCGTGCAGCGCTTTGGGGGGAATGTGTTCAGCCTTAGAAATGTCACCTCACAAGTCACATTGCCTGCGAGAATTCCCGGGATTGCTCACCTTCCTGCCATGCAGAGCCGAGGGCACCGTCCCCTACAAGGGCTAGTAAAAATGCCGGCAGAATTATGATGGGAGTTTTGCACACATCGGCTCACAGAGCTGCAGACATGCATCCTTTACATGCAACTAGTATTAATCCGCAACCCACACTCCCACTTGAAGCTTCAAGAAATTCCTCCTTTCTCTCCACCCCTTTCTCAGCTCTCCCCTTGGAATTGACTTTACAGTTACCTACATGTATTTAGTCCCTACAATCCTGAATTAGTGCCACTTCTCTATACCCTGGCATCCTTCATGTGGCCTTCGCTCATGGCAGAAGCATGCAAAGTTAGATGTTAAGAATACACTCAGAAATTGCAGCCATTAGATAGTGCTTCCCCTTGCCCAGCCATGAACATCAGCGAAGGATAACAAATACAACAGCAGAAAATTCCTCTGCAAATGGTAGACAACAGTGGCTTAATATTACAATGTTACAATATTACAATATTACTGTTTTTCACTGCGGTAACAACCTATAGCAAAACAAATAGGACAAAAAAGGAGCCATGTATGAAAACAAACTTCTGTTGCTAGAGTTAGCACTTGGTACTCTACTGCCATGGGTAGGAACTGAAAATTGAAATTGGTAAATATCTTACTAGACACCATTCTCTGATTTGGCTTTTAATAAAACAGCTATAGTCACTCCGGAAGGATCAATATTGGGTGTAGATTGAGTTTAGACAAGACGCCTTGTGATTTGTTTTTGTAAAGCAGTAACAATTTAACAGAAGGAAGGGTAATATCCAAATGGGCAACAATGAGATATTACAATATTACAGTTTAAAGAAAGTCTAGTTTCACAAAGCACTAGTTACATCTTAAAAGCAATTTAATATTGGCTGAGAGTACCAGAACCCAGCCTTAAAAGGTCTGGGGAAACTGTGGAGAGATATTACTGCTGACTTTGTATACTTCATGGTCTGACTATCAACTACCGAATAATTAAGAGGAGGATTAGGATTGTAGAAAACATAGCAGCTATATCACATGCTTTCAAGCAACAGCAAAAAAAAAAATTATTTGGCATATTGGATAAGAATGATGAAGCAATTTCAGAAATTAAACATTGTTTTCACCAAATCAATTCATTGCAACTAACTGTGTGAACACAATGAATTATGTATGTGTTTATGAAACTCAGTGCAAGCGATAATTTGAATGATGATATCAGCAACCAGAAAAAAATGTACCTTTCCAATGAAAAAAGTGTTGTGGTAAAGTCTTTTAAGCCAAAACATCTTTTTTGATATTAATTTGCCTGACATACACAACTTATTGTGGCAAGATATAGGAGATCACTGCTTTTGAAGGAATGTGTATCCCTTTTTTCCTTTAACACATACTGTTATTTCAGTACTATCGGAAACTGAAGATGGGTAAAATTAAATAAAGGATACTATAAAACCTTAGATGATGTAAGAGAAATTTTGATTGCACAGGTGTTACTTCATGTTAGTTTTTAACCAGACCAAATCCCTTGCTCTTTAGCTCTGTCTCCATGATGGGCTTAGCATCCCTGAGGGAGTTAATGTCTAGGCATTAGACTTCTTTAACTGACTGCTCTGAGAGAGGATTCTTGGCACAGAATATTTTTCAACACATAATAATACCAACAAGGCAGGGCTGTAGAATGGGAGAGGTTCCCCACCAAGTTCTGGGAACAGGCAGAGCATCACAGCCTATGCCCAGTTTCTCCTGTTTCTCTGCGGGATGTGATGCCCAGGGCCAAGGCTCATGCAGAGCACAGACACCCTCCACGTGCCTATGCTGTGATGCTCATTCCCGGAAGGAAATTTCCTGAATTTACAAAAAGCCAAATAGCTGGACGCTCAGCACAGGCTGAGGGTGAGTGCTGAAAAGTTCATTTTATATATGTGGCAGTTATACCTTGCTTACTGCAGCCTTGTTCTATAGGCAGCCCCTCAGCCACAATGGGAGTATTTTGACTTCTCTCTCAGTTAACAATAGGCTACCATGCCTAGCTGTGCCAGCACACTTTATTTCCCTCAGATTTTGAGCATGCAAAGACTTTATTCAAATTAATGAAATTATTCCCATTTCTTTCAGGGGGAACTGCACAGATTTCTCAAGTCCTTTCGCCTGTAGGCCCGGTGGCTTTTTGCATAGATGTGCATGCATGCAGCATCAGTTAACTAAACTTCTAAGCCAAGTTTGTACCATAATAATAATTAGTCATAGTAATTAATAGTTAAAACATCATTTCCTACCTAGTGTCAAGGGTTTCTTTTTTGTTTGTTTGTTTGTTTAGAGGAATTTTTAAGTTCTGAAAGAGAACAGTAGTCAAAACTCAAATCTCTGCGGTCATTTCATACAGTTTGAGGTGGTTTATAGTGCAATGTATTTTACTTTTGTGTTCCTGTGCATTTGGTCTATTCATGAAACTTTCTTTGTACTAATAATAGAGATTTCAATGCCTCCACCATTAGACATCATTACTAGGAGTCTAGCACCAAAAAACTCCAATGTAAAAATGCATTGGCATTTTTATTAACTTTAAAACTCTCAGGAAACACTTGTATTATTCTTAATTATTTGAAATTGCATTATTCTTAATCATTTCGGATTACGGCTTGATATTGCATCAATTCCTAAGAGTAATTTTGAAACCATTGCTGTACACTTTTCTGAAAATCTGAGTCGTCATTTTTCACTGTTTTTCTTTTTTTTTTAACCTCTGCCTCTGTAAAAATTGAGATCTAAAACTTTGAGATCTTCTAATTAGGTGAGAACTAAAATCTACCTATTCAAGATCCCCAGGAAGCATGATTTTGCACGCAAATTCTCCTTATGTAGGGATTGATTAAAAAAGACTCAATTTATAGCAGTGGTTTAACAAATGACATCCCAAAGCCTAAAGCAGTAGTTTGAGTTCTTCAGATTTTTCAAATGTTTAAAGTCATAAGAAATAGGAGAACAACCGTTTAAATTAGTAAGAAGTGAGTAAGTGTGATTTGTAGCACACATGTGCCCATGGTAATTAACGATCTAAAGCAATGCGACGACACAGGCCCTGCTTCAAAAGGGGCAATGTCTCTCAGGACATAACCTTGCTCACTAGGTATTCCAGCTTCACCACACAGAGCGGGAATAAGCTACACGTTTCACACGGTTGATAAATGAATTGTCTACTGCATGTTGTGAATGAGGAGGTTTTATGTAACACTTGCTGGTTTTCCACAACAAAGTTACATTGTTCGTATAATAGCAAACAAAATTCAAAATATTACTTACCTATTTATGTGGGTTTTTTTCTTTTTTTTTCTGGTGGAGGAGGAGTTAGTTATAGGAATACAGCTTATTGATACACAATAAACACACTAATTTTTTTTTTATTTATTTTTTGGCACATTATTCCAGATTAAAAATTACCAAATGTGTGTGTTTGTAACCTTGTTAAAAAGAAAAAATCATCAAGGCCAAAACCTTGTCTTCCAAGTTTAAATATAGAGTAAAATTTTACAGCTGAATCATAAAGCTATGAAAATAGGGGGTTATAATGCAATAACTGACATAGCATTAAATATTTCAGTGCTAATGGGTGCAGCTGTAATATAAACCTCACCTAACGTAATAAAAAAGAAATGGTCATGAGCAGTATCAGAGTGTTGGAGACACTCTGTACAGCTGGTGAAAACATAGCACAAAACACAACATAACACAAGAAGTAAAAATATAACACAACCACTAAAAAACATTTGATGATTTTGGACAGTATTCTTAATGAAAAGGAAGGAATAGTATTCCCCATTTATTGTGGAAAAAAAAGTTTTGAGAAACAAAAGCAAGAAAAGACGCACGAAACAAATTTTCAGTCATTCTTCCCTAATTGGTTAATAGCACCTGTGACTAATTGATATGGAACTCTGGTATCAGCAAAGCAGCTGTGCAAAGATCTTCTTCAAGGGACCTCTTGGGATGCACACTGAAATACTAGAATAATAAATTTGTTCTAAAATACAGCTTTAAAAATGGTTTGAAAGGTTTTGCATTTATCTCTTGATATTTCCATCAAGCTCATGGAAACCAGACCAGTTAACCCTCTGAATGAAGAATGCTGGGTTTAATGCTGTAGAACACAGAAAAAAAAAAAATTGTACTTTCCTTATGATTTCCCTCATTTTTAGGTCATTAATTTGTTATCCTGTTTTACAGCATAAATATTATCTCTAGTTTGGCAGGTGTGTCGATGTGCATATTTCCCCCCCCAAAAAAAGATACAGTGAGCACAGTTTTTCTGAAGGACAGAGGAAATGATTCAGAAAAGTAGGTATCTGAGTAATGAGCTTGTTCTCCTTTCATTGAATATATGTTTGTTTTTTTTTCCTCTTCTACGTGCTTAGAAACACTGAGATCAGAACAGCAAGTTCAGCCTAATGATCTGATAAAAAATCTGATTTAATTGACAGTTTATTCCCAGCAAACTTTGAAGATCTCATACTCTATATTCTTAGGAAAACATAGGGTACTAAAATAAAGGTTTTCAACATGCACCTTGGAGTCCTGACAGCACTGAATAAGTTTTATGCGAAAAAACAAGCATCGTCCCTTAATTTTTTTTCTGAGATTCATTCAAAAATGATTTTTTCTTTTGTCGCTGCATAGGTGAACTTGCAGTTCTATGGTGTCTTGAGAAATGAAATGAAATGAAATGAAATGAATAGAAAGTCTGATCACAGAAAATTCCCTGGCTACTCCATAGAGAGACTCCACAGAGTGTCTCTGACGTGCAAGGGCAGAATATGAGATATAAGAAATGGTAGCAGAAAGCTTGTAACAGTAAGAGACAAGAAGGATAGAAGAAACTACTTATGCATATTAGTATCAAGGTAGACTTTTGGGATGGTCTAGGTAGACTGTCAGAGTGGAAATTCTGAAAGTTTCTTTATCAATGATGGGAGGGGATTGGCACATTGTTATTTCATTGTAATTGTAACAACTAATTGTAAAATTAATTATTGCGATTTTTTTTAAGCTTGAAAAAAAACAGCCTTATACCCATGAAGTTTTTCTCCTGAGAAGATAACCAGGCTGAGAACGTTTTGCTATCTCCCTGCGATTTTGGGGTTGGGAGTTTAGTCTTTTAGTGTTCTCACTGCCATAACATTTTAGGCATTCATAACATTATAAATGACTTATAATGACGGAGTCAAAAATGGAGCAACAGAAGCATTGTGGATGGAAGCATTTCCCGTTTAAGGAGGCCTATAATAATCACATGAAAGATAAAAACTTCTTTAGTATGGAAAACATAGAGGAAACCAGCTTCATCTGCTGATGTCCCGTCAGTGATCTTTTGACTTGAGGGGAGAGAAAACGTATTTGAAGAAGGTTGATATTGATTCAGAAGAATAGAAGAAAATAGAGGAAATACTTAAGAGCATAATGACTATTTTAATATTTAATGCTATTAAATATTATGACTACATTTTATTAGTACATTAGAAGATAAGATTAAGTAAGGTATATTTGGGGGTTAGTAATATGATACTACTACAGTTAACATAATGGAAGAAATCCCTACAGTAGTGTTGGAGATAAATTTCTCAAATTTGATTTTTTAACTAATGAATACTCCATCTTGATTATACACATATAAAGGCAACTCCATATCTATCTAGATTATGGACTGCTGTACACTATAGCTGCCATTGATGAGACAATTCTGGAAGTATTGTGTCCAGAATTTTCTTCAGAAATAAAACAAACCAGAAGTTCAAGGAAGAAAACTTAGTGGAAAATAGCAAGAAATGTGACCTATTAGGAATTGCTGCAGAAATTTATTCTTACCTGCCTAAAAAAATTAGCTGATAGCATCTGGCAGTGTATAAAATATGCTACAAGTGATCAGTTGTTGCCATGAGGACACAACAGGTTCAGGTGGAACAGAGTATTGAGATCATTTACCAAGCTCATTATTTATAGAAACAGTGGAGCACTGGAATAGGCTCAGGCCACATTTTCAGTGGGGGATTTTATATACAGACTGAAAACAAAAACTTTTGTCAAAGATGTGTGACTAACTACACAGGAGAAATAGCAAGTAAGTTGAAAAATAAAATAAAAATCCTTGTTGTATTATCAAACTTTACAGTATTGCAATCTGTCTGAGACTCTGTTCAGAGTAACAGCAGTTAGAACTGTTCAAGCTGAAGCGTGGCTGTCATCCCCACTGTGTCTCTTATCATAGCTAAACTCAGCCATGGAAAAAGCACATTCCCGGTGTATTTTTTGATACCCACATTTAATTAGAGGGATCATATTTTGCCTTGTAGATATGCAAACCTTTGCTTTAAAACTTATGAGACAGAAGTTATTAAATAGTCAGGCATGTTTACCAAGTGGAAGAAAGGATGTGATAGGTGATAATTGCTATAAAATTGTTCACCTTTAAGAGTGCAGTTGCTTGGTAAGTTTGAAGAGGTCAAATCATTTTTTTTTGGTTTCACTCCTGAAGAAATCCCACAAAAGTTGTTTATGCAAGAGGTCCAGCCTGTCCAAGCAAGCACTTACAATGCTAAATATCTGTATGGTCTATTTATCCTTCTTGACAAGTCTTTTTATTTATTTCCAAATAGTATCACTGATATTTTCATTACAGAAGGCAAGATTGGTACTAAAATACATCATTATTAATAATTAGGTCAAAATGTAATCTTTTTCAAATGAGTATTTCATAGAATCATAGAAAAGTTTAGGTTGGTAGAGATTCCTGGAGATCATTTCCCCTTTTAAGCATATAATATCCTCCTCCTCCGTGAAATTACTCTCCAATAGATCTTTTAATCTCTTAAGTCTGTCAAAAGCTCGAAGACTAATATTTTTGTAGTACAAAGACTAACATTTTTGTATATATGGTACAAATACTACACAGATATCTATACAATTGTTTTTTATATTGATGCATCTCTACTTGCTTCAGTTATGTCAATCTCACTAGGCTCTTTGACACTGGAGTCTTCAGTATTCAATTAATCTTTTAATCATTTCCCAGTCCCTATATAAAGGTTCTTAAGCTTTTTATGTGTTTCTTCTATCAAAATTTTGTCTGTTCCCCACTTACCACTTCCCTGACAACTGTAGCTTCTTGTTTTCTCCTTCTGTTTTCTGTTCTACTCTCTATTCTGTTCCGCTCATTCATGTTACAACAAATAAAGAAATCTTACCTCTCTTTAAACAAGTCCAGCTCTGATTCAAAGTCTTTACTGACCTCAGTTAATTACATGTTTAGTTGAAAGTTTCTGACCTCATTTTCAAAGTGGTGTGTGGAAGCTGAGGTTTTACATCACCAGACTCACTGCACTGAAGCCATTTTGATGTCACCCATTTTTTTTTTCTGTTTGTATCTCGCCAATCTGATTGCTTTCAATGCCAGCCAAGATTTCATCTTTCTTAGCAGCAGATCGCAACATGAGAAAACATGTTCTGTCCATCTCAGTGACTGCCTGCAAACAGAGTCTGAAGTGTTCCTGAATCATTGAGAAGTAGGCTTTAATATTGTCCACCACTGACCTCAGCAGAGCAAGCGTCCCACTCGGGATTTAATTTCATGAATTACTATATTTTATTCTAGGATATAGCATTTAGCATGACTTACTAACAATGTTAGTGTTAAAAGCAAGACACTATAGGTTTGGTGTATGACCTGATCACCGTTGTTCTGACCCACTTGTTTTTTTTACTTAAGTAAGTAACAATCAACATATTTATCTACCATTTCTATTGCTGACCTCTCTCAAAGCCACGCTGAATTATCCTAAGACCACAGCAACACTACCTACCTACCTACCACTCACCATGAAAGGTGGTTTTAGAGGCAGTACTTCAAGAAAGAATCTCCTGGAAAAAAAAATCTGGCAGCCACCAATTTAAATAGCCATAATAAGTGGGAAACACCAAATTTTTATATTTCTAGAGAAAATGGGATACTGTAGGATTTCTTCGGTCAAATGCTTTTTGCTTGTCTGGTTAGCAGTGGGTTTAGTCTTCAAGATGTATTACTTTTTGTAAAAGTTTTACATTTTTGTCACTTTCTGTAGTACTCTTTTCTAAGGTAAATTAAATAAGGAAAAGCAATATGTCCATTACATGAAGTATTGCAGCTATTGCTTTCCTATTAGTCTTTTTATAGCTTTCATAATACAAGCTAGAATATTTAAAGTGGTCAGAAATCTTTGTAGTAGGTGACAACACAAACAATATTTTGCTACCTATTAATAACTAACATAAACGCAACAACTGCGTGAGATTAGAAGAGAATTAAAACAGAGGACGGGATAAGATGTTGTAAAAGGCTACTTGATGTATTAAAATGACACTGCCTCAAGTCTATTTGAGATACAACTATAAATACATGTAAGACGCCATCTAAATGCCACACAAGTCTGGATGCAGAAATGTCAAAATTATTCCTTGCTGACTGGTCATTCACTCTAACCCTGCTGAGAAAATACCTCTTTTGTGACCCTGGATAAATAAGGATTACAGTAATTGACTTTTGCATATTCATTATGTCAAACTACAAGTAATTATTATTGTGCAGTCTAAGGCCCATGCTTATTCGAACTGAACGGCTATGCCAAAGAAGCACTAGCAAAATAGCAAAACAAACTGAAAACAAGATCTGAAATTGGCTTAGTGGGAATGTTGGAGATAAAGGAGATGTTGATTTACAGAATCAATTGTCTCTAGGGCATACGGAATATCTTGCAAGAATAGTGGATGCATCTGAAGATTGTAACTGTTTTATGCTGGATGCTTTAACATTCAGAAATGAATAGGAATCACGCTCACTCCATAGAAAATAAAAGTGATTTCATGCCAATGGAGTGTATTATGCTAGTTCACCATTCATTCAAAATGCTGATAAAACCTGTAAGCCCAGAGGATTGAAAGAGCTCAAGAAATTGATATTGGTAAAAAGAAAATAAAAGTGAAGATAAAGAAAGAAACTCATTTTTGTTTGTAGTTCAACAAGAAATTGCTCTGCTTTTAAATGAACCCAGGAGAACAAGGTGATTTCACCTTCAAGAGATAAGTGTGGATTTTGGAGGCTTCCTGAAATCATGTTCAACTTGCAAACTGCTTTCCCTATTATATAATACAGAATTCAACTTTGCTTTTATTATCATAGGGCATTGCTGCTGAGACCTCCTTTAAGTCTACTGCCTCTTCATACATAAATACGATTGCACTGTGAATGCACATTCAAAGAAGGGCTTTGGTGGGTTAGCATTCGGCATAGATGGCTCTGTCACGAGAAGAATTGGATTGCTAAATGGCTTAAAGGATAAACCAGAACAGTTCATGCTGTTTTGAATGATGTGGTGACAGTTCGCCAAGAACATCCGTAATACCTTAAACATTAATATCAAGTCCATAAATTCTCCGTGGAGTTCATCTGGGATTTAGGGGCAACACCCACACAGTTGCTATTATGTGAAGACAAATCCCTTTCAGATCAGTTCAGAAACTGAGAATTTCTGTTAATGTCAAATGAACATCTGGGCCCTTGCACTTTTTTGTTGTTGTTTTTGTGGACAGTTCTAGTGCACTTGCAGTTCAAGCACCCAGATACACACCTGTTCATGCATAATATTCAAAATCAAGGTCTCAATGACACTATAATTTTGGAGAGGGATAAAAGGTTGATTAAAAGCTTTGGATGTAGGCAGTCTTTTAATAGATGATGTAAATCTGCACTTTGAAGATGAAGAAATGCCTTTTTTTTTCCATATGTACCTGACAGAGTTTGCTATTTTGATAGGGGAGACAGTGACCTAGGATCAAGATCTTAAAGTTTTCATAGTTTTCAGTCACATAAGCCTCATTCTCTCGTTAATCATGCTAATTTGATTCTGCCAGGAATTTTGTTGTCTTTAGAGGAGTTGTTTCTGAATTACAATTATGTAAGGAAAGGAAAGGAGGTTATTTTCTTGATAGACACAAAGGAAGGGAGTTTGCATGAATGCATACAGCTGTGACTCTGTCTTAATGCAGAAGATAGATCAATAGAGATGGAACTGGACTTGTGTTTCATGCTCATGTATCTTCCCAATAAATAACCTTACTTTGGCAAATAAGTACTAACTTAGTATTTTTCCCTTAGATGTCTTGTGCCTAGACAGCAGCATAAGGTCACTACTTATTTGACATCCGAATTTGTTTTAGGTTTCCTTTGCTCAAGCACAATTTATTGGCCAGGATTTAAGCCAAAGGCAGCCTTCTGTCCTTGAAGGATGAGCAAGTACTGGGTTTTCTTTTTTTATGCTCAGAAAGAGGAAAGATGTTCTATTGTATCTTCTGATTTTTATAAGTATGTTGCATTTGGAATTCAAGGATTGCTTTCTGGTTTAACTGATGCTTACAAAGCCAAGATAAATAGATGTTAGAGGAAAATGTGACTGGAGAATGTGTGGATATTTCTTCTGAGCATTGCAAACTAAAATTTAAGAGCACTTTTTTCTATGTGAATCCATTTGCAGCTTATTACAAAGCTGAGAATCACAGTTTAAGGGAAGGGACTTCTGGAGACTGTTTAGTCCAGCATTGCCTCCCCTCCAAAGCAGGGTCACGTAGAGCCGGTTTCTCAGGGCTCTGTCCAGCTGCATTTTTAATATCACCAAGGATAACTCCACAGCCTCTCTGGGCAACCTGTGCCAGTGTCTGACCACCCTCACAATGAGGAATTGTTTCGAGAGGAATTGAGATGAGTTTTCCTGAATTTCCATCTGTGCCCACTGCCTCTTCTCCCGTCACTGGGCACCACTGATGAGAGTCTGTGTCTGTCTTCTTTACGCTTAACTACATCAGGGATTTGTACACACGGACAAGATCCCCTGAGCTTCCTCTTCTCCCGAGGAACAATCCTCCCGACTGAACAGCCCCAGTTCACTCGGCCTTTTCTTACATGAGAGATGCTCCAGTCGCTTCTTTGTCTTTGTGACCCTTCACTGGACTCACTCCGTAACAGGCCCTCTCTCTCTCATCCCGGGAAGCGCAGAACTGGAGCCAGCACCCTGCACGTGTCTCACCAGCGTGGAACAGAACATCCCCTCCCTGGAAGCCTCCGTGGAGTCTGGGGATGCTGCTGGCTGCCTCTGCCTCAAGGCACGGGCATAAGGGACCATGGTCAATTTGCCCACCGGGAACCTTGGGCCTTCTCTGCAAACCTGCTCTCCAGTGGGCCGGCTTCCAGTCTGTGCCAGAGCACAGGGTTATTCCACTGGGATGTAGGACTTGGGACTTCGCGTTGTTGAATTTCTTGAGGTTCCTGTTGACCCATTTCTCAAGCCTGTCAAGGTCCCTTTGAACAGCAGCATAACCTTCAGATCTAATGTCTGAATCTAAGATGTAAATCGAAGATGTAAATAAAAAAGTTTAAAATATCTATTCACATTATTCTTTTTCCATTTCTAGCCATTAAATATTACCCATCAGATAAAAATACTATTTGAATAACTCCTGGAAGAAATAGGAAAGATACATTATCCTGTCTTAGTAAAGTTTTTCTCCACCAGTAGTTGAACTGAGTTAAAGGCTGAAAGTTAACACAGCAAAGGAAGAAAATATACATTTGCGAATTACAAGATTAATAAGCAGTTGGAGAGATATTTTGATTGCATTTAACGTAACTGAAAAGTGAAACACATTTCCACCTTTACGGCTTTCACAAATATCGATTACTTCTTCCAGATAAAAGATTGTAATATAGCAAACCAAAATAAATTGGTCCCCCAGTTTCTCACCTTCCTACTATGTTACACGCTTTACTGATAGATTCAAATGTTGTTCCTGACCACACGCACTCCACCTCTTTTGTTCAGCACCACAGATATCTGATGTCTCTTTGTCTTGATCTCTGTCTTCTGCCCTGGACTGCCACATGCGCTGGCTCTGCTCCTTCTCAGGTTTTCTCTGCGTCATCGCTCGTTCCCTCTCCCTGCCTTGCTCCAGTGCCACATGTTCTACTGACATACTCTCCCCTCCTGTATTTTTTCTTCTACATTTCCTCTTTGTTTTCACATCTGCAGATCTTTAAATCAACTTCAATATAATTCTTTCGTACCACATTACCGAGGAGTGTTCAAATCTCAGAAGCCTACATCTGACTGTCAGCTGGTATAGTACTGGTTTTTTTTTCACCTTTATATCACTCTATATCCTGGAGCATCTTTGATGTTTCTCTTTAATTATTTTCCTTCTATTTGCCTGCTATGTTCCAATAAATTCACTGGGTGTGGGGAAACAGCTGAGTTATCATTTCAGTGGCTGACATAAAAATATCTCAGTCCTCAAATAAAAATGTGCCAGCAGGTAGAAATGATAAGGTTTCCAAGAGCATGCGGATGGGTCAAGTCTCCCTGTAAGTTTACATGTGTAAAACTTACTGAATTGATAACAGACATAAGAATATTAAATATCTGATTGCCTTATGGTGTTTTATGATGAAGCATGTCAGATAATCAGACTGTTTCAACTGGTAAAAATGCAATATCTAAAGGTCTTTATACCAATAGAAATGTGTTTATTTTTCCTCATTTTTAATGACAGACAGTGAAAGAATGAGAGGAAGTGACTAAATATGAAGGAAATAGGGTGCACTGACATTTACGAAGCCATGTGGGCTTTTGCAGATTTGCTTGAGATTGGATGTGGTCTTCATCGATTACACAAAGTGAACATGGTGAAGTATTGTAAGGGGAACAAAGCAATTCTGAGGCTTAAGAAAGTGAGGCTGTAGCTTTCAGCATAAGCTGTTTTAGAAGGACTGTTACATGGAGATACAGCCACAGTTAAAGCAGTAATTTGATGTCATAGGAGCTGTATAAACAGGCCAGCATTAAAGATGAAATCAAAGACATGTAGGAAAAAAGAAAAGGCATAAGTGTGTTTCCGTGTTCTCCCTGCTCAGGAGAACACTGCTGTCTGTGAGGCACTCTGTTACAGAATATGGGGGGAAACCCATAGGAAGGCAAATAAGAAGAGTAAAAATAGTCGAGGGATGTGCATTAGAATACAGTCTTCACAAATGCAGAACAAACGGTATCTGAGTGTTCAGATCTGTCATCAGATTATAGCTCTAAAGGTATTTATGTTGTGATGCTCTGAAAGGAGGGAGAAACAAAAATGGGTGGAAAACAGAGACACTTGAAATGTTGGCAACTGCTGAAATGAAAAACATCCCTCATTCTTTTTTTAAAAAATAAAGCATGCAGATATTTTTTTTTTTTGCCTTTTTTTTTTTTCTGCTATTCCTAGACTAATAATCAGGACTTTATTAAGAGTATTTATTCTCTCCTGAAAATGTGAGGTTTTCCTTTTAATTGGAACAGAAAAAAAAAAAAAAAAAAAAAAAAAAAGAGAGAGAAGTCAATGAAGCTATGGCAATTTATACAAGCTGAGGAATCTCTGGCCATTTATTTCATTCTTTCCGCTTAAAATTAGTTTCCATTAATCCACAGACGACACTTCCGTATTACCTTTGGAGACCTACACTAAACAAATGGTTCAGAGGAAAAGAAGCCTGGCCTTAATTCGCCTTCACCATAACACTGCCTTTGCTCGGCTTTGCAAAATTAACGGGTCTCAAAGCCCACTTCAAGGTATCTTTCACTGAAACACCTGTTTAAAAGGGAATTCAGCATAAAATGAAAACCCTTGACTTTGAGAAATGAATGGATTAGCACAAAGAGCTGGATAACATCAATATTTTATCTTACATTTATCGGAACGGCACTTGTCTGTTTAATTGTGGCAATCCCAACAAAATTTCCTTGATGACGGTCAGGGGGATTGTTAAAAAACAGACAGTTGCTTGGAAAGGTTTACTGTTTGCTTTCCATCACTCCCCTTTACTGGAGTTCTACTGGGATATGAAAAAAAGCTGTACTGATTCTCCTGGAAATTGTTTATCTGTGCATTGTTTTCCTTTGTCAGCTATAGGCTTTGCTATGTCAATTCTGTGATACAGAGTGAAAATGAGTAGCAGAGTTACAGGAATCTAATAAATTAAAACACATGTCCTCAGCTTACCAGGTGTATTTTCCTACAAGCCATAGGAAATTAATGCTATGCAAGTGAACAAATGAATCCTCACCATTTCTGGTGAAAAAATATGGCTAAAGTAAATCCACTGATACATGCAAATGAGTTAAATTCCTTGCTATGCTGAATATTGCCACGCTGAAAAAGCTGGGGCAAACAGTTCATCTCACCTCTCTGTTTTCTCCAGACTTAAATGTAGCACAGAAGAGGAAACAGCAGTGAGTCTTAAGGCTTAGGCATTCTCATGAGGAGAAGTATCTGTGTATTTCAAGCCTTGGTTGTGTCTATTTGGAAGCAGTGACTGGAAGGAACTTAATGTGATTACCCTGATCCCTGTCAGGTCAGACCGCTGGACCAGCAGCACCTTGTGATTCATTGCGTCTGAGCGGAGAGGGATTAAAGAAGAGAGCAACTTGGTCTGAATGACAGGTGAGGAGGAAAATGTTGGCAGTCCAGGGCTATGTTATCGGTGAGATGAAGGAAGGTAAGGTTACAGCAGGCAGAATAGTTGTATTGAGTTTTAACTCCTTTAATGTGTTCTGTTGCACATTCTGTAGAATTTAGGAGAGGATAGTTTGCATAAAACGTGAAGTTTTTGAAGAGAAAACAACAAAACATTCAACATTACCCTGACACTGACATTTATGCTGTACTCTGCAATCAGTCTTGACTTGAATCCAGCTAATTCCAAAGGTACATTGCTCATGTTTAGGCCACGCTAAGTTCTGTGCTGATAGGCAAACTATGCAATCCTTCAGTAATTTTTAATCAGACACCAGAGTGTAAATCAGTAAAGCCCACACTGGTTTTATAATCCATACAACAGCAGCAGAATAAAGGATTCAGAGAAAATATAACAAAAATGTATCATTGTGATGTGGCTGGATTCATGCCTTGCTATATGGCTGGCACTACTTTGATTCTTGTCCCTAAGATTATTTCTCAAACAAAGAATGTTCCAAAATCGTGGCAATTTTTAAGGAGACTTGCCTCGAGCGGCCAAAAATAATAATTTACATCAAACGTGCAGTTGCTCTGTATCACACCAGAAAAGTACCTGATGATTTCAAACAAACCTGCACCTGCTCTAAACGATTATCTAATTATCCACTCATGGATCTGAAATGCAACTTATGGAGAAACCTGTGCTATCATTGTTACTCTTTATTACACTGTTTTTATTATGTATCCAGAGTTTCTTTTAAACAGAATTTATAAGGTTTAATTGTAATTCTCCCTTATATTTCATTAATGGCCTATCTGGAGACTACCATTTAATGGAAGTACAATGAACTTGAACCGAGGAGAAGCTGATTTATCAGGAGTTATAGACATACATACATGTATATTTAAACATAAATGTACATCAATAAATATAAAATAATCCCACGGCAATTCTTTGATATGCATGCATAGGCCATAATCATGTGAACAGCCAGTGGTAGATGGATGATCAGATTTTCCTTCACTTTTTCCTATGCTAAACAAGGAAATCTTGTGCACAACCTAGCATATTTCAAGAAAGAAATCAATGCTGTCTCACTTTTGTATAGAGTCATCAGGTCAATATGATTACCAGCATTAGCAGAACTTCAGCAAAACTAAATTATCTTTTTTATCACCTCAGAATGTGGCTCAATATCAGGCTGAAATCATTTATGTCAATATAGGGACACATGTCAATACTGGAAGCCTGAATGCCTAGTTACAGAAATCATTTCTGAAACTGTGTTTTCCTGTTTTTGTTTTTTGTTTGTTTGTTTGTTTTTGAGACTTTCTGCACATGTTGAATCTGACCATTCTGTGGGACAGAACAATTTTAGAATCTTTTATTTATTTATATGCAGGGGGTAGCGGGGGAGTATCTCCAACATTAAAACCTCTGATTTCTCCTTCTCAGAGACAGTCGGAAAAGCTGAGCCTTTCTTTGCAAAACCAACATAACTAAGGCCAAATGTAGCATAGCTGTTAGCAAGTTGTAGAAGAAGTCAATGTATCTTTTCACCCTGTGGAACTAAGTAATTTTCAACTGCCAGATTTCTTCTAACATATTAGTGAGGCTTCGTTCTGAAGGTTGTATATTAGAAGGATTATAGAAGCAGAAGCTAATCTGTTTGAAGAATAAGCAATTACAAATGCATTCATTTTAAGTGTATATTAAATAAGGTAAATATGATTATGATGTGAACATTCATTAACTATAGTTCTGTTTTGTTATTTGTTGTGAATATATTACAGATACTGTGCACACAATTATCTGTAAAGATTTAATTACATGTTTGATAAACAGAAAATTTGCACTACAATTATTTGTGTAACTTTAGGATAAAGTGAAATACGTAACCATTTTCTGTATTCACCATAGTCATAATTAAACACTTATTTTTTTCATCTCAAATTTGATGAATAAAATAGCCAAAAAAGATCCAATACATAAAGCAAACAAACGCAGCCACCTGTAGAATATTCTCGCTAAAGGGATGTCGAATCATGCCGTGAGGTGCATACAGTACAGCAACAACAACCCACTGCCAAAAAGCCTGTGAGGGAACTAGAAACGGAACAGGCTTTCCAGTGTTGCACTAAACTTACAAGCAAGCAAGCAAGAAAATTAAAAAAAGAAAGGAAAAGAAGGAAAGAAGGGCAGAAGGAAAGCTGCAAAGCAAAGCTGTTGGGAGCAGTTCTGCTCAGAAGATCAAGCCAGTATCTTTCTGAGGTGTCGCATTGTATTTTGTGCACATACAACTTGCATTACTACTTCCTTTGGAGGCTCTGCACTCCACTCCATGTGTTGGGCATATGCATGCCACAGCTTATACCAGAGCACATACTCTTGTTTCATAGCCCTGTTTCACTGAGATTTGACCAACAGTATCTTTGCATTTCCACTGTATCTAAAGTACCAAGGACTATAAGTCTAAGGCATCACCCGCATTACAAATTCTGAGTTCCGGCCATTACATAAAGCCTCACCAAATATGTTGGGGTCTTTGGAAAGGTTCCCACTAGTGAGTAGAATGAGGCAGAATTTTGATTTTGCATTTTAACTTTATTGAATAGGCACAAAGAAAAAAAAAATCTTTTCTGTCTGTAACTGGGATATGCTCTGTAGAAGAAATCTTACCAACTCAAACAGTCCATGGAATAAAGAAAAGACTCTCCACACTCCCCTCTCTAGCACATATCTGTTCACTGTGATACTTCCACACTAAATTTGTTGATTAATTAGAGATCACACTCGCAATCTTCTCTAATACATACACAATTAATTAATAGAAGCAGGCAACCATCAGGACAACCTGTCTTAACAGAATGTTGATTTGTATAATTAACCAATGGTAACCACAAAGGACCGTTGCACTGTTGCTGGTCAAATAAAGACAAAATTTATTTCTGAATTCCTTGAAGACCCAAAATCTTCAAGTCCATGGGAAATATTGGGAGAATATTTCTTCTTAAGGAATTCTTGGACTTTTATTTGCTTCAATGAAGAGACACTATAACCCCCATGAAGTAGAGTCTGCGCATTTGCAAGTCTCACGAGACGATCGTTCTGCTTCATATGAACACTACTTGTGGATCTGCTGAACGGGGATTTTCACCTGCATGTGGGTAAGAAACAATGCAGGGAGTAAGTATGCACCTTTGCGAGTTAACTGCTCCTCAAGCATGACCCCAGATGAATTCAGCTTTGCCTGTTTCTCCATGGCACTAACTTTCTTCCTCTAGTAAGAAACGTAGATTCAAAACTGGTATCACACATTTGTTCTGCTGTACCTATATGCGACCTGTGAGTTTCTCAAGACACGATGAACTGAACAGGCCAAAACTCAGTAAATTTGTGGTAACTTATTTGGAGCATTCAGAGCTTGGCCCACAGGAATAGTGTAAGAATGGGAAATATAAATCATTCCCTTTTCACACACACGTTTTATGCTGGCTATAGAGCCAGAGGTAACTAAAAGGACTTGGGGAAAAACTCTGCACTTTTTCCCATTTCTTGATGTTGCAGTAACATCAAAGAATCTGTTAAAAAAAAAAAAAAAAAAAAGTCTTCATTTTCTGGTCAGCAGTTTAAAAAATAACAAGCATGCAGAGGAACACAACTCTAAAGATATGTGCACAGCAGGAAATTTTAAAATGGGATCTGACTGACACATGTTTTGCCCTTTAACAGAAACTAACCTGTATTGATATTTTCATATATTTTATGGCTAGAAGGAATCACTACATTACCTAGCCTGAGCTCCTGCGTCATTTAGAACACTAGACTTTGTATTAATACTTGCTCATATTAATACTTGTTTCATATCTAATATGTGTGCTTGAACTCCTGGCTGTTTCAGGAAAAAAAAAAAAAAAAGGCAGAATATTGATTTGTGAATAAATTTACAGTAATAGGAAATCTGCTAAAGTCTTTGGTAAAGCGTCCCAGCAGTTAATTACTATCAACATGAAAAAGCGCGTCCTATTTCTGGTCTGAATTTGTGTAGCTTGAGCTTCCAGCCATTGCTTCTTTTCTCTGAGACTGAAGAGCATTCTATTAATCAGTTTTCTGTTCCTAGGTAGGGACTTACAGACTGTGATTGTGTCACCCTTAACCTTCTCTTTGATAAGCTAAATAAAGTAAACTCCTCTCAAGTCTTTCATTACCTGTATGACAAAAGGGGAAAAAAAAAGAAAAAGAAAAAAGAAAAGGAGAAGTTGCTGGTAATGAGTATAAATTAAAGGGTAGGAACTGGGGCTGGGAGACAACAAAATGTAGGAAATGTACAAATCTTCACTGCCATCCGCACAGAAAATAAATCATAAAGACATGAAAGGAATGCTATAAGCAAGCAGTTTTGGTAGACTGCTACAGAACATTTATTTCAACTCTTAAATCATTCCTGTGACTGTTTTCTGACTTTCTGGGCTTTTCAAGATGCTTCTTGGAAAATATAAATAGAGTACTGTACAGACACCGTAACTGGACTTAGTATTCCAGTCATACCTATTTCAAATACAGATATATACACATGACAGAGGTGATAAAACTTCTACTGCAATTAGATTATTTCTCCATTTAAAAAGTTTTATTCATGCATTCAGTGGCAAGATTGTTGGCCATAGTGCCACAGCGGGAACTTAGGTCAGTTCAGTAACAAGGATTATTCTGGAATCAGTGTTTCCCTGAATGATTTCCATCCTGCTAGTATGAAGTAGGAAGGTTTCTAGTCAAAGGAAGAGATTATGCCTACGCCCAAAATTCACAGCTGTATTAAAGGAGACACAGACTTAAAGAGATAAGACTTACTTTTCACAAGACCATGTTAATTGACATTAATTATATTAAATTTCTTTAATTCTTTTAAAATCAAACCCTGTATCAGCTTCTCCCTTATCTTCTTCAAGACCAATATCAGGCTGACCAGCCTCTAATTAACCAGGTCTCTATTCTTACCCTTCCTACACATCAGCACGTTAGTTTTCTATTAGTATTCTAGAGTGCCCAAAGTCTTACATAACTTATATGAAACTAGCATGACTGTTTGTGCTGTTTTAAAGAAGTTTCATGTTAATTAAGTGCTGTTTAACATGGTAAAACATGATGCTGGCAATGCTTGGATATTCAATGGACAGAGCAGTGTCCTGCAGAGCATTCCTTAGGGTGTGACAGCAAGAGAACAACGAATGCAGAACAGACTCCTGGATGTAAACCTGTACAGACCTTACAGCAAGAAGTAGTGCTATGTAAATTTATTACATGCAGACTATATTTAGCACTATTAAACTATCACTTTGCTTTACCTGGGCAGTAAAAATGCTACCTGGGTAAAGTAAAAGCAGTGGATAACGAAAGCATAAGGCCAAACTCAACCTTTTGATAAGTCAGCCAGAGCAGCGGGCATAAACTTTATTCTTCTGAGCTTAGAGGTAAATATTTACCAGCATGTGCCCTGCACCACTGAAGGCAAGGCTTATTAGCGAACAAATGGGCTATAGTGTTTCTGCACTCAAGCTGACTGAAGGGGTGACATGTGACATATTGACACCGGCGCAGTCGGTTTTCCCTAACCTTTCAGGCAATAGTTTTTTTACCTGCCATTACCTTCCCTTACAAATTTCTGCACTTTCAATTTCCTCATCACTATCTAGTTTCCCTTGCCGTCTATCAACTGCTATATTGTAAGGTTTCGCTTTTGCTTTTGTTTTTTAACAGATGTTTTCATTTCTGCATGAAGACATTTTTTAAAGAACAATATTTTAAACACTCTTCCAGTCATGGAATCTACTACAGTAGTCATTTGTTTACTCATTCAAGTATTTATTGTCCTACCTGCTTCTGCATAAAATAGTTTCCAAGGCTGAGGAATTGACTCCTTTTAAAGCATCATTTATACTTATTAATAGTTTTGTTTTGGAAATAAAAACATAGTACAAACACAGTACAGCTACTAAGTGATTTTTAGTTCTGTGATCTTGCAGTCTTTAACTGTCACTGTAATGTTTAATGCCAATGCCTGCACGTCAGAAGCAATGGCCTTGTTTTTATTATTTTGCATTAGGAAATGGTCTATTAGGAAACCAAATAATACTTTAGAAACTACAGCATTGTTGTATGGATACCTCATCTAGTGTTTTTCATTTGCATTCTAATATGAAGGCATAATTATCCAACATTGTTTACTTCAGACTTTTCAGTGCTTTGGAATTCATTAGTACAATATTTGAGATAAAACACTACTCCTTCTTTCCTTTTGTTCACTTAATCTATAACTGATTTATAGCCATTGATTTGAACGCTCCAATAATGTGAATCCCACAAGTTTCAGTACGACCAATTAAGGCAAATTTATGCTCATAAATATGCAATTCTAATTCCTCTTGTTTATTGCCTACACTCTTGGCACAGGCATATAGGCAATTAAAATTTTCTTTCCTTCAAGCTCCTTCGTGCCCTGATTAATTTTATTCTTGACACCTTGATTTTATTCTAAGTGATCTCTCCTTTGTTCACCTTTTGCTGTTAGCTTAGTATCTCCTTGACTAATTCATTTAACTTATCTTCTGGTTGTTCATGCTACTGCCAAAATATATGCCACCCAGGCTCTTCTCACCAATAGAGATGGCTTAGCACATCCTGTGACCAAGACCTCCTACTTCGTAGGACAGCAGAAGGAGTTTAATATCACAGGAATGTAATTTGAAAACTGTGATTCTGTTGAACCCTCTGTAAGAAAATCTGCTTATGTCATGAGCTCTATAGTCCTAGATGGAGCTAATAATCTCATAATGCCTAGATTTCACAGATACAGTAGGAAAGAAATAGAGGAAAGAGAGGCTTTTAAACAGCATGCAACATTAATGCTAAGCCATGACTGAATTCTGAACTTGTATTTTTAACACAACTAATTCTGTTAGCCTTAATCTTGAACCCCATAGGTAAAATGTACAGTACCTTAGACCAGAAGCTTGAGATCTTGAATGGAAGACGCTATTATTCCACTGGGGAGAAAACAAAACAAAATTTAAAAAGCTCAGAATCAGCCAGTTGTCAGTGTGGAATTCTTTAAGAGGCAAGTATTGTAGCTGGACATGGAAGTAGCTAGCTCGTCTCTTGTTGTTGATTCCATAAGTATTCATATGAAGATTTAGGTATCCAATCAAATACTCATGAATACAAATTTCACTGTTGATTTGCTCAAATTAACTGTGATAACTGCTGCAAAATACTGTTTCTGGCTACATTCTGACAAGTAATTTTATTTCAACAATATTTACAAACATAGAAAAAAATTAATTAAATACTCCTGAGTAAATACGTATGGGATGTGTTTTGCAATATCCACCCAACTTGCAACTAAAGCCGCGTAATGTTTGTACTTTTGTTAAGCACTGACCAACACTTTTACTATTAAGAGTTGAAAGCCAAATTCGCTGTCTTGCCTTTGCCCCGCACTGAACGGAGCGGCGTAGCTGGGGCTTGACCTGAGCTCCTGCGGCAGGGCAGCTGTGCAGCGCTGCTCGTGCTCCCAGATGTTAGCGCGTGCTTGGAACCACCTCACAACTCACAAAACGTCCAGCTCTGGAAGCAGCGCTGGAACGTTCATGTCTGCACAGCAGCTTTTTGTGGCTTTCCAGGCACGAGGAAGGCCCATTAGCATCCCGGGCTGTGCGCTGCCTCCTGATCTAGGGCTGCGCCAGAACATCCCCGACCCTGCAGCAGTGGGACTCGAGTCTGTCACTGGCCCACGGCTCCTGTTGCTCTCCTTTCAAAAGAACGCAGCTTACAACGGGAGATATAGGTGGGTGATCAGCTAATGTATTCATGGAGCTTTGTAGCAAGTGAATAATTACTTGTATAAACTGACCTTAGTGGCTACTGTAAAACAGTCTAATTATTGCATTCTTAGAGTGACTGTAATTAATGTAATCTCCAAAGCACTAAGATATTAATATTTCAGGTTGCAGATTGTCTGTAACATTTGCTGCACAAGCTGGTGGTTTAATGTGCAGTCTGTGCCATAATTCACTGCTAATCTTTCAATACTGTACCTTTAAAGTGCCAGCTCTTAATAAATTGCTGCTGTAAAACCATAGGTTTGAACTTAGCTCTGGCTGAAAATTAGCAATTAAAAAACAGCAGGAGCCTAATGCAAAAATTAAAAAAAAAAAAAAAAAAAAAAAAAAGCTACCTTTAATGGTAGTAATTATAAACAAGAACAAGTTATTATCAACCAGACCTGGGTTTTACCCAGTATTTAACAAAACTGACATATAGTATCTAATGTTTGATATAGCACTTCATAATCTTAACCCTTCCTCAATGCAATTTAAAGTCACAGAGTGCTCATTTCTTATTTAACTAATATTGAAACACTGAAGTGTGAAAGTTTTATAAAATGTCCAGCCTATTTTTAAATAACCTTTCTTATAGACTTGTAAGGCATGAAGAGTGGGTCACTTAGCTAAATAATCTGCGCTCTTAACCTTGAAGTAACTGGGACTGGACAAGTATAGTTCAATAGCCTACAAAAGAGATTAACAGAAGGTATTGTTTTTGTGCTGGAAGAGATTTGAGCTGCAAATGAACCTTCTCTGAGTTACACCTAGCCTGCTTAAAGGATTTGAAACTATGAAGACTTTTATTAAAGTGCAGAATCCTGTAAATATACTATTTAAAAGTATAATGAGTATAAAGCTGCTTGCTTTCAAAAAAGTGCCCTTGGCAAAGGCTGAAAGCGAAGTAGAATGTAGATTTAGAGGGCTGGGAATAATGTTACACGGTATTTGTACTGGGGTAGGGGGAGGTTTTTGTGCTGAAGGCTAACAACATTTTACACTGCTGTAGCTAGACTACTTAATACATATTTGAGACTAATAGATAGGAAAGTGATGTGCTTTATTACCTAGCCTATTGACTGCTAAAATCAAATCCATTATTCTAATTAGTGATTATTATGATAAAAATTTCCTTAATTTCCAGCTGCAGCTTTACAGATACTGTTTATTTACTTAGGCCAAGGATGTGGGCAGAGTCAGGGACTCATTTGGCTTACTTTGAGAAAACTAGATTGCTTTTCAGATAATTATTAGAAAATATGATTAATTACATTACGGAAACAATGGGCACAAAATTACAAAATCTTGCTGATCTTGTCATTTCACCATACATATTGCAAAGCTTGTCTGATTCACATTTAAGGTCATTTCTTTAATTTGAAACTTAATATGCACCTTACAGACTTTTTGCACTTCTCTTCAGAATGACTAGGCTTTGTACTCTTGAGCAGTTTCATTAGAAGGCTGAAGAGCTTCCAGAACGACACTTTAATGCATTTTGTTATGACTCAGGCAGCCTCTGATAGGAGGCTGGGAGGAAAGATGCTGGCTATCACAGCTACTGCACCGTTCTCCAGAGAGGACATGCTTTGTTTCCTGAAGGTCAATCACGTTCTGAAGTTTGTTCACCTATTGGTAAATTATTTCTAAAAGTTGCACTCTCATTTATGATAGTAATCACATCAATGCAATGATGTTGAAGCTTTGCTTGTCCCTTTCTTTCATAAATGATGTGCAGATATGCTTCTTTATCAGTAGATGTAGACACTTTCTACACATTCGAGTAGCATTTTTGAGTGCTTTCTGCTACTGGGTATTTAAGTGCCCCATGGGCATTAAAAAAACAAAAAGCCATTTAACCACTTCAGAATTTATACTGCATGTTCTATCAGTAGTAGCAGTAGTCTTTACTTCTACTGCAATATTTTCCGCCTTGAAGTAGAATTAGTCTTCATGTTGCTTAATCCATGTCATGATTTTTCACAGAACAATATGTCCCATATCTATCTCTAGAGCACAAAACTTAAACTGTTTTTATAGATGTAGCAGCACTTGTATATCCGGACTTAAAATTCTCACAGCTATATTTTTACTAGTATCTGTAAAAGCCCTATGCAAATCAGTTCAAATAAACTAAAAGAACTTGTGAAATGATATACTCCCCAACACTTAGGAATTGATATTAGAGTGAACTAATAAATTAGAGGTAATTTTGAAATCCTGCATAGCGAGACTACAAAGTTGGTATGACATGGAGATCCCTTAAGGGGGTATGATATTCATTGTAAATGACGCGTGATGCAATAGGCAAGGGGCATTTCCCAGTGAGCTGTTTCATGCGGCTGTGCGTCGCTCACCACCACCATCACCACCACCCTCTTCAAGGGGTTGGGAGAAGCAGGGCTGCTTTCCTCCTCTTTTCACTCCTCCATTTAAATTTAATCAAACTGACAGCTCGCGCCAGTCAGATGATATACGGTCTCAGCTGCAGGATGGCTTAAACCCTGAAGAGAAGGTCTCCAGTAAGACCTTCAAGTCATTGCAAAGGAAGGAAGCTCAGCAGGACGGCGTAGCACAAGGAGCAGAGCACTTCGAGGGCAGAGGCAATCTTCCCCGCTCTGCATTTATGTTAAATAGATTGGAGTAGAAGATTTATCTGTCTGACTATTTATCTATCACTCACACGCAGGCATTTGCTTAAGATAATCACTCCATCACTTCTGCAGGTTTTTTTTTTTTTTTTTTTTTTTTTTTTTTTATGGCTCTGTTCCATAAAATTTCTTGGTGTCTGTTTAGCTTTAGCACTATGACTAGCCTTACTTCAAATGCTTAAAGTAAGGCATATGTTCAATGAGACTGTTGATGCTAATTAAAGAAAGTAGTTTTATATGCATATATGCACGCATATGGGCATATACACACATACAAACAATTGACTCCTTCCATGGAAAATAATAGCAGTACCAACAGCCCTTTTCTTATATACCTATGTTTTGTCTCTGAAGCTAATGAATATTACACCAGAGATAACTTTGACCCAGCATGACTTCTATTTATTTTAAATTGCCATTCTTTGGTTAAAAATGAAAGTAGGGAAAGAAGAGAAAAACCCTAACAATCAGCAACAACAATAACAAAAATATCTTTATACTTCCATCTCCCCGCAATGTATTTTCAAAATTATAGTAGTTATGCTTGCCTTCAGCATATAAGTAACTTATGCTGTTACAAATACGCACTGATTGAAAGGACGGTTTTACAGAAAACAGAGAGCTCGGCAACGAATTGAGTTAAAGATAAGCGGGCAGTGAGTGACATATTTTCAAAATACACGGAAAATGTTGAAATCACCTAAATTTATGGTATTTCTTGTTTCTGGACTGCAATTGTCTGGTGATGCATTAGAGTCCATTGGAAAAACTAAAAAAGTGTAAAGTTTAAGCTAAAATTTGAACAGCTTACATTATATTAGCTGATTTAGTTCCTGCTTGTTTATACTTTCCATTTCAATTTATAATTCTTAGCAGTATCTAACAACAACTGTGTATTATATATATACACACTTGTGTCAAGCTTTATCCAAATGCTACTTCAACAAATTTCACCCTTATGAAAGAAGCTGTGTTAAAATCATTAGAAAGGAGAAATATACTTTTGTCAATGGATAACAACCAGTTGTCTGGGAAACTTCACTTATTTAGAATTCCAAGACCAGGAAAAATAAATCTATGCTTGATCTTGTTTGTGCTTCTGCTGCTGCCCATCTTAAGAGGAAATGATTATAAAGGGATAGCCTAATTTACATAACATACATTATGACTAACTGAAAATATTTTTTGAGAATAGTTTAGAGGAAACAAAAACCTAAAGTATTTAGATACAGGCAAATTAGAAAGAAGCAAAGTAACTTCTGTAATTTTGAAGGTGAGGCTGGGGATATGAAGGAAACCAATAAAAATGAGCACCGGGAAAGAGAAGTTGGAGACCATGAACAGGAAAAAGAACATGAAGCTACATGCCAAAATTCCTGGAGATAGAATCATAGAATCACAGAATGCTTAAGGTTGGAAGGGACCTCCAGAGATCATCTAGTCCAACCCCCCTGCACACGCAGGGTCACCTACAGCAGGTGGCTCAGGACTGCGGCCAAGCAGGTTTGAAGATCTCCAGAGAAGGAGACTCCACAACCTCCCTGGGCAGCCTGTGCCAGGGCTCTGTCACCCAGATCTTCTTAGCAAATCTCTGGTAACCTTTTCTCCTATTGCAATTTGGCAAAAACATTTTATAGATCTCTAATTTCTAAAAGGTTTGTAAATTACCAAGTTAAGACACGAGCATTTAATCTTGGCTTTGATCACTCTTTCTTAACCTATTCAGGAGAAGGGAGAAAACTTCCTGAACTCAAGAGACAAGAGAGAGAGAGAGAGAGAGAGAGAGAGAGAGAGAGAGAGAGAAATAGCCCTCTAACACCTGAAGCTTTGATATCTCCAAGCACATGGACTGAATGGTAAGGAGCCCTGGTATTGAAAGGTCATCTGAACTGCCAAATCTCTTTGGGTCTCTACTGATACAGTGACAATTAACATTATATGAAGTAGAAATTTTAAAATGTATGAATTGGCATTCTCAAAAGGAGAAATCTGTATTCAAGCATAAAATGTCAAGAACGATATTAGGAAGATGTGTTGATCCCTTCAAGCATGACAATTGTGCTGTAAAACACGCATTTGTGTTAAATATGATCAACATTCCCAGCAAAATGGTTGAGCTCACTGATAAACTTCAGATTGTCCATTGCTTGCAATTGGTGTCCAGACATACATATATATTTTTGAGAGGGTAATATATTCAAGTACCTCCCAAATAAAATGCATTTGAAGCACTGGAATGAGACAAAGCCTCACAGAGCACAGACCTTCCTGGCTCTTCTTGAATGGAATTAACAGTGTTGACATTTCAATTATCATCACTGGCAATCTGCACGAAATCCTTTTGCCGAAACAAATAGAAAATTTCACACATTTTATAACTGCTTTTCATAACTACTTTTTCTGCTTCCCTACAAGTTGAAGCAGATGCCTCAATAGTGAAGTGTTGAGGTTTTCTTTGCAGTCACAACTGTTAGAGGCATTTTTTAAATGAAAGGTCAACTCTTGAATAACAGGACAGAAGCTGATTTTCCAGTCTGTTTCCTAGTGGACAGTGAAAAGCCTCACAAAGCCATAAACACATAATTATACCATTTGCACTCTTTCAAGGAGGGTCAGGAGAATCACATATTTTTAGAGCATGGGAAGTAAACTACTCTTTCTTGCCTGAGATGATCATACTACTCAAAGTTAGGATTTCTACCTCGTAAGAGAATAAGGGTTGCTATAAAATTGTTATTTACCTTTCAGCTGAAGACACAGGTCTGCAAAATTTCCTGCAAAAGAATAAAAAGTGTGTGTTAGTCCTCCAAAACAGGAGCATGTCATGCTTCCAAATCAAAATTCTCTTCCCCAAATTGTAAAACCTTGCTCAGACCAAGTGATTTCTCTGACTTCCACCTCCACAAACTAACAAACAGGAGCAGCCACCAAACCAAGTTAAATTTTGCAAAGGATAAAAAGATTAAGAAGGCTGAAAACCACCCCCAAACTTAGTCCCACCACAGTCAAGGCAGTGAGTACTCTTAAAACCCAATTGCCCCCAAATTGTCACCAAGTGGAAACCTGGCACTCCCAACCGCAGATGGCACAGTTGGTGCATCAACCCTCCATCAGTGGGTGCTTGCCATGCTTAAGCCAACTGCTGGTGTCAAAGAGAACTGGGAGGCAAAAGCAACTTGAATTTCTCTCAGAAAACAAGTGGAAACAGGACAGTTTCATGACATCTTTCACTGACTGTCAATCTGCATTTTTCAGTAGGGGACAGCTGCAGTGTAATGCTCTGGAAGCCTGTGATAGTGATCTAATATTATAACTGATGCTCTTATATGCTCCTCTATGCTCTGTTATAACTTCATAGCTACCTTGACTACTTATTTGTTAAGATGTACACTTCTGATGTGAAGGACACCCTGGTTGTGGCCGTTGCCTAAACTCAAAAAGACAGGTCTTGATGTACCCTTATATACTCAATATTTTTTAGGGGAAATGATTGGAAAATGTAAACACAGCTGCATTAGGTATAAAAATGTGAAGCTATTTTGATTTTATAGCTTGTTTTTGTTGTTTCTAAATACATAATAGAGTACTTTGCCCTGTTTTAAATACCTTTCCATAAGAGCTTTTCTGACTGGGTCTGGAGTTGGTCTGGCAGTTTGTGTATAAATAGCAAGATATTTATTTATACAAACATGGTACCTGTAAATGCTAGGTTTCAACGTTTTGTGCTTGGCCTGCATGACTTCTTGGGAAAAGTCAGACTCAAATATAGACACTAGTTCTTCCATGATAGGGAAGGCCCATGCTGAGCTACAGAACCAAATGCAGATTTATCCACGTATTCACCAACAAATTAGCTCTCCTACTAGCCAAGTTAAAAACAAATCAAAATAAGCTTAGAACTGTGGCAAAGATGAGTAAAAAACCACTATGAATCAGAGATGTAGCATCAATTATTATACTCTGAAAAGATTTTAGCAAAGTGCCTAAGTCTTCTTCATTGCCTTATGGTTTTCACCATAAAGCAGTTAAATATTTCTCATCTTGCTCATCAAATATATTATCTTTCCCCTCATGAACTTCCTTTTGGCCAATAATGTTGAGGTGTTTAAATGGAAAGCAAATGAGGATTACAGTGAAAACTGTTAACAGAGGTCAAATTGGTTTATTCAAAACCGCCATTTAGAGGGAAAATGTCTGTTCTTTTTCTTGCAATACACATATTCATTCTGAGACCAGTAGAAAAATTCACCTGACACCTTGATGTATAAAGAGGGCTTTCTGTCTCAGAGGAACAGAGCATAATTCTCATTTGATGTGCAGTCACTAAGGTAACAACGTTGTTAGTGATTTCAGTATCGCACAACAGCCAAGAAGGATGCAAGAGATGTAAATTATCTATATGCCAGCTACCACTCAGTTTTCAATTGCTAACTGCATCAAAATACATATATCTGAACATTACCCTGTTCTCACAAACTGGTGATAAGAGCATTTGCATTAAGGTGTCTCAATAGCTGCTGACTATGTGTGGTACATTCTGAAAGGACTGAATGCAAAAAAAAAGCCTGTAGTGAGGGTGATAAAAGTTTCTTTTCTTACTGCTTTTTTTCCTCCCTTGCACTGGTGATGAAATACAGGTGCCTGAAAAGAGAATTTTAGTTTCCATTTGCCAGTTCTCCAGCTGCCTTTAATTTGTGATGGCATAGTTTGTTGCTATGGAAATTACTTTCATTTCCTGAAAACTGAGGATAATAAGGAACTTGGTTAGGGAATCAGGTGTAGGGAATTATGGTCTCTTTTTTTTTCTTTTTTTTTTAAGTCTTATTTTTTTAATACAAATGATAACATATGTGTATAAATATGTTAGAGCATTTAAAATTGTGGTGGGTTTTTAATCAGTGATTGCTCTTAGTTCTGTTTCTTTCAAAGTATTACCTAAGAATATAAGGATGTGAATTCTACTTAGTTAGGGTTATAAAAAGTTGCTTTGCCAATATTTAAAAAAAAAAAAATGCTTGAATTTTTAAAGGGAATTGTAGTAGTATGAGAGTAGAATGTGTATTTTATCTTTATAAAGATTTGCTAATATTGAGGAAGTGACTTTTTGATTATTTTATTTAAGATACTATGCTCTCATATGTTAGATGAAGTTCCTCCTCTCTCCCAGAGGACAATATATGTTATAGCATCAGCGTACTAATTAAACCTCTCTTATTCTGCACTTATTTTTAACAAAGGATGAATAAAAATCTCTTACTGTCTGCATGAAGAAATAGTCTATATGTTGTATTGAAAATATATTATAGAGACTGTATGCATCTATCATTTGTTAATTTGCACCGTTATCAGTAACCTCGTATTGGTATCAGGACAGATATGACAACAAAAATACTTGGAGGAAAACTGTGGCTGTCTGACATTTCCAGCAATCTAACACTCCAGAATGATGAAGTAAACGGGGAAGGAGGCGGGGGGGAAAAAGACTTGAACTTGTGTTAAAAAGTAAAACTGTGAAGAAAGGTTTGAATAGTTACTTTTCAATCTGAATTTTATATTTAGCATCTGTTATTTTTGTCATTTCTAGTCTAAAGCAGAAGCTGTGGCTGGCACTCGGCTAGAAGTCAGTAAACACGCCAATAACCATGACATTGAAGGCATTTTCTCCCGCCTTCAGCTCCTGCTCCTGCTGTTCCTGACGAGAAGGAGCTGGGGTGGCGCTCACGCTCGTTATATTAGCTCGAAGGCAGTGAGGGTCGCAGGTAGTAGAGGGACCCTGTGCTGCTCCCGGACCCCAGCCCTTCCTCGGGCCTTGCAGGAGCTCCCTGGCTCACAGCAGCTCCTGCGCTCGGAGCCCGTTCTCCGCAGCGGGATGGGTGTGAGGTCCGCGTAAGCCGCGGGCAGGTGCCGCACGAGGCACCCACGGAAGACACTTTGTGTAAGAGGACCGGATTCTGTTGACGGGATAAACTTCACAAAGCGATCTATGTTTCTAACTGGGCAAACCTGGATGAATGGCACTTTGATACTCGCTCCTCGATGTCTGAGACTGTATGTTGTTGGGCAACAAGAAACTGCCCAAAACTAGGGAAATTACTTGCTACTTACTAACTAAAAATTGAAATATTCCTGCTATCTGGACATAACAGAGGTAATAACTAAGACATATATTATAATGCCAAAGAAATCATTATGCATTCAGGCATTTGTTAGACATGAATTACATGCCTATGTTACAATATTTAGTTATGTGAGGCAAGGCAAGATATCTATTTTATAATGCTTAAGTATTACAGTTTATTTTGTCAAAACTCCGTAACAGTATAAATGCAGAAGAAGTTAAGTAAAAAACTCTAAAAAATTCAGTCAGCAATTTCCTGTTTAATATCTGTGTATTTCTACAGGTAAAAGAATGGGTTATTTGGCATGGAAAGGATGTTAAAACCACTACAGCATACCAGAAAGATACTCAGAGCAGGTATCTGCTCGTAATAGCTTTAAAACTGAAAAATCTTTGTTCAGTTCTGTAAGGAAGAAAAGATGTTATTTCTTACTGATTAAGCCCCATTCTGCTTCACTAAAACTAAGGAAAATAATCAAAAATGCTACAGTGGACGAGGAATCACTGGAGGATGCCCTGCATCTTTTGAGAGGCCTTCAGTGTTTTGTGGGAATGGAGACCAGGACTATCCATAAGATCTATAGGTGAGGGGAAAGAACAGGTTTTATAT
>VZSV01000082.1:2146646-2167053 GCA_013398735.1 Nothocercus julius | reverse complement strand
CTTATTTACCTTCTCTATTGCATTGTAATTTTAGAATAAATTCTCCCCAGCATTTATGACCAGTGTTAAACTGGCAAGTCTGCTTACAGAAGGAAAGGAAAAATATCTTACTGCTATCTTCCACAGTATAGTGGGCTGATACTTCTCAGTCTTGCATGACTAGCCAAGTTTATGAAGTGTCATTACTTTCCTTCACGCTTTCTGACCCTCTATCTAGATTGTAGCTTTCCCTACATGCAGCCATTATATCTCCCTAATAGATGAGGTACATTTCTCCGGTGTCGCGGAAGGATAATTGCGGAAAGTGTATTTTATTTTCTGGCCTTATGAAAGAGGTATTCTAAGTTATGATGAGTCTACTAGTCTGCTAGGAGGGGCTTGTGTAGCGCCAACCAAAAAGAGCTTCCCAGCTTGACTGGTGGAGGCTCTGGCACCCCTGGCACAGGAGCTGAGAATGGCTCCGACGGGGTTCTCCGGGGAAAGGAGCCTTTTATCCCACAGCCTCACACTCACTTTCCCCATGGAGCTCAGCACAAAGCTGGGAAAGTGTGAACTACTAGACACTCCTGGTTTGCTTCTGCATGCAAACTACATGTGCAAGGGCTGCAATGTTCCCCTTACTCATACGATACTCATACGATGGAATTGAAGAAAGGGCCAAAATGGGGCAAGAAAGTGATGGTGTGTGAGCATTGAAATAATATTCACATTTTCAATTCGAATAAAACCTTAACTGCCCCTAAATGAAATTGTCAGTCTTTATGGATTATTTAAAAAATGTGGGAGAAAGTTCTCAGTTCCGCTCTTCTGAAATCTCCACTATTTACGAGAAAGTTCTCAGTTCCGCTCTTCTGAAATCTCCACTATTTACAATTACCAAGGATACAAAAAACTTTGCCTGTTTTTTTGGTCACATTACCCAAACTTATCTTCTGGTATGTGTAAAAATTCTAAGTCAAACTAGGGTCAAAGATGACACAATAGGTTTCATTTCAGTGTTATATGTGGGTTGTCCTACTTTGTCTACCTCTTTCTTGCACTTGCAAATAAACTTATTGTTCTCTCACGCTCCTCTATACAACTAACAGCCTGACCATTTATTGCTTTCTGGTATATTATTACTTGTTTTTTTTTTTTTTTTAATCTTGCAGGGGTAACTCATTTTAGACCAACTAAAATCAACTCTTCCAGTTACATTGCTTAAGCAGCTAAAACCCACCAAAATAAATTCCCGCTTTATTCTGGAATTATACTATGAACGAGACTTAATTTCTAGCGAAGCAGCTCTAATCTATTGATGAATTTTATAGACTTGGGTCAGAGCTTTCTTCCATCTTCCCGTTTTCATTTTGCAAGGCTCCAGCCCCTGCCTGCTTCATGTTGCAGAGAGCAACATACTGAGCCAGCCTCAGCCGTGTTGCCCAGGGACTTCTGCTCACTCCGGGAAAATCGGACCTGCTTTGCAAGCGCTGTGTTCATCTGCGAGCCCTCGCTGTAGCACTCGGGCTGCCTAGGGGAAAGCAATGGGGTTTCGCCACTTCCTCCACTTCAAACTCTTTCTGCCACTTGTATTTCTCTTCCTCTCTTGTATTCGTTGCTCTGACTTTCCTCTGTGCTTCACTTTTGATTCATTTACTCCATCTGCTTGTTTCCTCTATCACATTATCTCCTGATAAAAAATGAACCTCCAGTCTGCTGCTTTTGAACGGAAAACGACTGCCTCAATTGATTTTATAATGTGCTTTATACAAACTGAAACAAATGGAGTAGTTAAGTAAAAACGTAGAGCTCTACCTTAAGTACATTGTGGATGTTTTAAGAGCTTTCAAACACTCAATTGCTGTGTAGTTAACTCTGAATTGTAGCCCAAAGGAAATAAATAAATAAATAAATAAAATGAATATGAACAAACAGCATCTACTTTGATGAAAGCTATTTCTATTCATTAAGAACGGCTCCGACATTTTCTTCTTCAGTGCCAGCGAACTCCTGACAGTGCTGCTAACAAACAGTACACTCCTCTCCATTTATTTTCATGCACTTAATTGACCATTTTAAGAAAGAAATGGCCCTTTATGATAACAACAAGATAAAACCCAGTAATTGACTGAAATGCACAGGGCCAGCTGCTAAAAATGCTTTCAACTAATGGAAACCTGAATAGAAGGCATGAAAGTTTCAGCCAATTGCAAAAAAAAAAAAAAAAAAAAAAAAAAGTGGCCTTTGCATAACTAAGGCAAAGGATTTAGCTCTCTGGAGGGAATAGATGGAAATCAAAGTGTGGAGGAAAGACGCAGGAAAGGAAAGGAGTGCGAGTTCTGTGTCACGTTTCTTTCTTGCGAATCACTACGAATGCCACTTGTGCTTCAGGTACCTGCCCTCAGACGTCTTCTGCTCGCGTGGGCAAGTAAAGGAAACTGCCCAGCAAGTGTATCCTGGGACCATCCCTATGAGTCAGCAAGAGTTTGAATCTAAGCTGTTTCAAATCATTTGCACACAGGACAGGAAATGTGACCACTGAAAGCCTTAGCAGATGTGCTAATCTTCACATAAGCCAGGGACGTATGCATAGGGTGGCTGCAAATTCCAGGGGCTTTCAGGAAATGGGTTCCTTGTCCCTACACCCGGACGCATCTGGACTAACAGGCTAAAGATGCTTCTACTTAAACACTTCGGTTCGGATGAGGAGGAAGCATTTGATGGGACTGTGGATGAAGTAGATCCAGCATATCATTTTGTCTATGCACTCAGAGCTCCAGAAAAAGTCAAAATAAACCATTAAAAATAGAATTTCTTTAGCACTCTCTCTGTTCTTCCCTGCATGCTTCTCAATGTAAAAATTCCGAACGTGAATTGTCAAGTTCACCTGGCATTTTCGAAAAGCAAGAACCTATCTACTTGGGTTGCTTCTAATTCTTCATTATGTTTGTGAACTACAGTACAACACTTAGTAATTTCACTAAAATGATAAATTTCACCCAGACTTTTTTTCCCCAGACAGATAAAGCCATATATATTCTGACCACTACAAAATAAATAGGCAGTTAACACTTTTTCTCTTTTTTTGCTCTCCAGGAGTGGGGAAAATTTATCTTTTCAACAAACACTTAGATTATGGGCATTGTATTTTAGTTCTCATATACTTTAGCCAACTTTTGAAACAGGTAGTGAAGATGTGATTTTCAAACATACAATTCATATTGTGCTCTATGATTACTGCAAATCAAGTACTCTGAAATATGGCCTTATTTTTATCAGACTGATTACACATTAATTCAAGTATCAGTATTCAATTCCCATATGGATTATGGAAAGTTACATTTTGCAGATATATATATTTCTTTGGCAGTCTGGATTTTCCATCCTTCCATTTTTTCTACAAATTGAAAATGGGATTGAGAGGGAGGGCTTTATTTTTGGGTCAGGATTTTACCTGATGCCAGGGAAATCAATGTTTAATTCTCACTGACTCCCCTGAGGGAAGGATTTAAAATCCAATTCTTAGACTTCATATATATCTTCACATATATCTAAGAGTGGCCAAATTGCAGTATACATAGGTCTGGCCTGAATCTGGATATTCCTCCAGAATATCCAAGTAAATCTGTTAATGGTGTTGTCATAAAAATAGAGGCCTGTAGATGAATCCAATTGCATACATGTGAAGGTGATATACTTCCATATGGGAAGAACTGTGTGAGACTAACACAGCTTTAAAATGCTAGAACAGTGTGAACAGTAACGGGCCTGTTCCCCTGGCACTGTGCAATCTCAACTGAGACTACAAGTTTTATGCGTGGAAAACTATTACTCCCCCAAAATATTCACAAAAAAAATCCTTCTTTTTTTTTGAGTCCTTGTATCATCTCTCCACATCTATCAGGAATCTCTGCGAAGGGTTTCCAGAGAATCTACTTATTCCATCTCAAGCAGGCTGCAGATGGAGACCACATTATTTTTCTAGTTGTGAGGACCTGAGCAACGTTATCTGTCAAATGGCTGTAACACTATATGCTCACATAGCGCAGTCTATGACATTGCTGAAGCATTCAAAATCAAAACAGGAGTGAGTACTGAAAATACTACAGAACTTTTTCTAATAAATAAAAGTATTTTTTTTTTTTCTATTTTTTTCCTCTAAAAAAAGAAAATGAAAGAAAAGGCAGGGAACCCAATCCTACCCAACTCCGCTTAATGTGTACACATACACCTCCACAGAGGCGCAGAAAATAAAATGCATTGTGCTAACTTCCAGTAGTTCCTAGCAATTTTCCAGTAAAAATACAGACCTCTCTGGAAGAGTTATCAAAAGGTGTTAAATTGTCAGAGCGGCTGTTTTTGTAGGATCTTTTTGCTTTTAATATAACCTGCTTGTTTTCTTAGTCCCTCACTTCTATCTTCTCTTCCACAAACTATTTTTCACTTTGCTTTTTTTTTTCTTTTTTACCATACCATAATAAATGGAACTGAAATACGCAATTCTGTGGATTGCTGGTTTTGCATGAAGTCTCAATTCCTACCCAGTTAATGTCATGTAAAAGTGAGATGATAATGCTCATAGAATCACTTCACTCTGACAGGAATCAATGGATTTCTGTGCAAAGGCAGTAATTGCAGCTACTACCGTTGGAAATACACAGCTTGAAGTGTACAGGTAATGCTACTGCAAATAGTTTGGATTTACATATAATATATGCATAGTGCTTGACAAGAGAACAATATTGGGATGATTTGTGATTTTGATCAGTACATTAACTGCTCCAGCACATATGAATCAATAGCACGTACAAAGAAATCGCCATTTCTTTGTATGACTTTGTAATTTCTTGCTTTTATAATGATGCCTTGTTAGAAGGAACTGGTTTAAATGTGCGCTATTAATAAAGAATTACAGCGTCCACTCCTGGTTTTTGGCATCTACTTTGTAATACTTTTGCCTGAGGATTCTGTATTAGGCTTGAATGTTCTCTCCTAATACAAACCATAAATAAAACTGGAAACCATTTCACAGCTATAAGAAACAAAACGTTGCAAACCCGAGAACAATGTTTGTCATTACTTGCCTTTCTGTCTTTAGGATGTGCATGAGTAGAACACAGATACTATAGAATATTTTCTCTTACACTCTTAGAGACAGATTTTATTCCTTTGCAGCTTTCATTTAAAAAGTAGACTAGCCACATGAAGCATGCTAAAAAACAAAGAAATTACAGCTGGTATGTTTTCTCTGATTCTTGCTATGCTAATAGCAGTACATCAGAAACAATAAACATCAAAACAGATGCTACAGGTACTTGAAAATTAGGGGTACATTACAACTAAAAAGGCTCTCCATCTCTTTGTCTGGGAAGCACTCATTAAGTTATCTGGTTTGCTTGGTTCAAGTGGTCGTCTTTGGAGTTGTGGGAAATTAAACCGAACTAATGATTCTAGCATTTATTCTAGTGAAAAAAAAAAAAAAAAGTCAACAAAGCCTCTTTAAACTGTTGGTATTTTAAATGTAAGCAAAAGCTTTCTCTAAAAATTGTTACTGGAAAAGATCACTGCTAACAACATGCTAATAGCACAAGTACCTGCTTCACAGCAACAAGGCAGGAAGCTGAAGCCTGCGACAGGAAGGGAATGGTGGAAGCTGAATTTAGATGGTTAGGTATGCTTGTGGGAAAACCCAAACACCTCCTGATTTACTCAGCTGAAAATGTGAGCACAGCACCTGAGTATGTATGGAAATAACTGAACCTTAAAATGTTGCAGCTGGAGATGAAGGATGGTGTTACTGGTTCACAGACACAGGGGATAGGGTGGATGGTGACTGGGGTTTTTGGAGCCAGACTTCTAAAGTCACCCAGACTTTCTATCATATTATTATTAACATACCAGTTCACATGGTGAGTTAAGCAGAACAAAACACCAAAAGTTTCAAAGTGTTCCCAAACCAGTGCATGTTTATTTGTGAAAAGTTCATCTAGAATAACTCATCAAAGTATCACACCACAATACTGACAAGATGATGGATCAGACTTTTGTCTCATGCCATGCTAGAGAAGAAGAACAAACTGTTCTTTTTCTACATCCTCCTCTTACCCAAGCGAGGCCAGATTTCTTTTTTTTTTTTCACATTGCTGTGCAAAAAATGCTATTTGGGGGCCATCATGATCAGATGTGCACAAATCTCACCCCACAAATAAGACTTAAGCTTAACAAAAGTTTTTGTCTGATAATAGTGGAAATCATGACTGCCTTATTTGGAGGCTTCTTGAAACTATTCTCATCAGTTCAACTATTAAAATAACAGAGCAACAACAATTGTATAACTCTACTGTCTAGAATTACAGCTTTCCTCCTTTTCTATCTATAGCCTAGATGGATGCAACATAAATATCTGTGGTCTTTCTCTTAATTAAGCTAGCCTTAGCTGAAGTTCTTGTTTCACTTAGCCTATCCTATTAACATTCTATTTTTCAGTCCAAGCCAAACTGAATGTTTTTGTGTGTGCAGATTTTCTTATTCAAATAATCCCACATCTCGCCTAGCAGATTTTGGTGCTAGCTTTGACATCTCTATAATGAACCATAGTAGATGGTGGAGACAGTCTTCTGAGATTGCATAATATGAGCACAAATTTGCCTGTTTAATTGTAAGCTTTTGACAGATTAGTAACCATGTGGAAGTGAGTGCAAAATATAACTGAATGTGCAGGTCTTTACCAGGTTGTTGTGATGATTTAACGGTTACTGGAATCATCTTCACCAAACAAATTGAAACAATCTCGTGAAAAAGCCGACAGCCAAATACATAACATAAACTATACTTAAATGATGAAGAAAGACTAATAGCTTGGCAACTTCAAGCAAATATTTGATGCCTTGTGATGTCCTTTATATTTTAGCCATCTGTCTGCAGTAGACACTTCATCAAAGATTCATTAGAACAGACATTTTTTCCATGCCCTATGGATATTCGCTGGAAAAGATTTGCAAACAATCCTACATCAGAAGGAGGGAGAAGACAATACAGAAAAAGCCTATTATTGTTCTCTAAGTAATAACTCATATTAGAAGAAATGAGAATTAATGAAAATAAGAACCTTCCCCTTAAGTAGGGTTTCATAGTTTTTATTCATTTCATTGAACTGTGTTTCTGCTAACTTTTTAATAAATTTTGAAAAGCACTGAAACAGCTTGTACTAGTTTGACCCTTCTATTAGTACTACGTAAAAATTTTTAATTAATATAGCATTTTTTTTTTCAAAGGAGGATGGTAAACCAACACTAAATGAACTAATCCCACTGATATATATTTGCACCCTTTATTAGGTTCCATTTGAACAATTTCTTTCAGATTTCAAATACGCTTCTTGTGGAAATGTTTGGCTGCCCATCCACACACAGTCAGACACACTGAAGAGGCTATGTCTGTGTTGTCATGTTGAGAAGCTCTGTTTCTTGTCAACTTCTAGTTCCTTCTGCACGCTCATATGGGTTCTGTTCTACAGCTAATTATTTTACTACTTCAAGAAGAATCTGGGTATAGCCTGGAAGATATTATGTCCCTCTCTCTGAATTACGACTGTGGGCATCTTTGTGATGAGCTATGTCATCCTATTTTAAGGATGGAGCAGCTTCTTTTCATAGAAATAACAACAGAACTTTATAATATTTCCTTTGATCTGTACAAATCCGAGCTCTGCTCTGATACTCAAGAAACACAATAGGCATTTTGCAAACTCTTTCCTGAATTCCTTAGTATGTCATTCTCAAAGTTTGCCACAATAAATTTCATTCATAATTCCAAAGATCAAATAGTTTTGATGCTGTTTCATTTAAAAAATCTTGCCCTAAACTTCTGTATTTTATAGAGTGCCAAAAAAAAAAAAAAAATTAAAAACCCTTTAATCCAAAGTTAGTCTGTGCTTTTAATCTTCTGAAATTAATTCGTACTGAAAGTTCTTCATTTAGTCTCCTAAATTAAACAAAAGAATGATCATTTTAAGTCAGTGTATTCTTTCAGACAAACTGCAGGAGATGACTGTCAAGGAAGTCTGTATAGTCTCTTAATACACTGTCTTTACACATTGCATCACCAGTTATAAACTATGGCAACTGAATAGCAATAATTATGCTAGCAGAATGTCACCTGCAGAGCAAATACAAAACCTGCGCATTGTGCTTATATATTTCCATCGCAATGTACACACCGATGGAATCCTGCTATCAGTGAAATAAAGACAATTTGCTATTGATTTCAATAATGTCAGGTGATGGTTAGTAGTATTGCTAGAAGATATCAGAGCTAAATCCTTTCACAAGAACATGCACACACACACACACACACAAGTATGAACAATATTGAAGCTCTTGGCAGAGACCTATGTGGAGTTTGGTGCTGTCCAAGAAATTCGGGTGTTTATCAGAGATGGTTAACTTCCAACCTTGCAGTTTTTAGCCAAGGAACCTTGGCTTCTTCCTGTGAATCAACTCCAGTCTGCATGTTTTCGTTTGAGCAGTCATTTAGGATTGTATCCCAAGTCCACATTCTCTTCACTGAGCTAACAGTTATTTTTTTCAGTTTGTCCATGGTTCTCACATAAAAACTTTAAAAAGACTATAGATAATCCTAACTAAAAATAAATAAAAAAACCTCTTATAATCTTTTGTGGTTTGATAAAATTGTTTTTGTACCCACTTCTAAATAGGATTACTAGCCTAATAACCCTTTATGGGAATTTTTAATTTGAATCAATCAGTAAAACACATTATTGGGTTAAACCTAAGGATCCACTAAATCAAAATAATCTTGTCCTTGCTAGCAGCTATTGTTCTTGCCAAAATCACTGCTCTTGCTAAATATTATCATCCTAAATTACTACTATCATTTTCACACAGTGTCAGCCTAAGGAGAATAATCATTCCAATTTTCTATTTCTGTGTTTTTAAAGAAATACTGCCTTTATTAAGTAAGTAAATAAACTATGAGAATACTGTTTTATTGATACTTATACCTATAGCATTGAGCAACAAATGAAGGCAAATCACTCAACATCTCCAAAAAGGTGGAGTCCTTTTTTTTTATCCTTCGCATCCCTTTGCCTCCCTGGAGCTGCTATCAAGTTTTTTGTATATATGAACTTGCATGATTCTCCACAACTCACAGAAATTCTTGCAAAGTGAGGACTTTCAGTCTATGTCATTCCACCCATGTACATAGTAAACCTCTCTCACTGATGGACACTCTAAGAAGCCAAAAGAAACAGGGTTGGATATGCATTATCCTGCAAAGAAGATTTTCTACTAAATAGAAACTGGATAATCTAGCCAACGTGGTCCGCATTTTCTCCAGAAAGTCAGGAGAATGGTAACATCAGAAACCCTCTTTTCATTATGATAACCACCAGTAACCTTTAATCTTCTGACAAAAGTTGACTCTTCACCCCCAGCTGGATATTTAGCCTGAAGTGAGGGGACAGCTCTAAGCCTCATTTGCAATTCTCTTGTGTTTCTGAAGACAGACAAAGGCTGATTCAGCTGCAGCAAGACTTTGAGATGAATCGTGGCATTTTTTAAAGATTTTCTGGCTAGAAAACCCCAAAAGGCTATTCAAGTACTTAGCAACAGCTGGAATTCAGAAAAGTCAGGACAGACCTTCAAGGAGTTCTGCTCAATACATATTTCCATTCTGACAGTGACCATGGAAAATTTCTTTCTGAGAAAGATGTTGCAAGCAGTTCCATGTTTCTCTGGCTGCAGTCTCCTCTTGACTGCATTCTCCCAGCTGTTTTCTAACAGGTCCATTTGACAAGGTTTACTCTCAACGGATCCCTTTTGGTGTTGACTGCTTTCTTGTCTTTCTGTGGCTTACAGCTGGAACCTTCCTGTTCATCCCATCCAGATACTGAAATAAAGTGGATTGGTGCTAGCATACTCTGGATCCCACTCCTTTCACGGCAAAGCGGGTCTGCCTTTGCTTATTCTCTGCTGTTATACTGCCACCAATTGCCACCAGTTCTACACCAATAAGGAATCTGCATATTTTCAAAGAAACCTGTGGATGAATCCAGCTGCTTCACTCTTGTTCTTCTCCACAGAACTAAATTTTGAGTCACTGTCCCCAGTAAAAAATTTCCTCCTCTTCAGTCATATTTTTGTATTCTCAGTTGCCCATGTCAGCAGTTTATTCTCCTCTTCCACAACTATCCTCATTGACAATTCACAGCACTAACCACTTAGTGCTCTTGTGCACATATAATTACAGTTACAGAATATTTGCCACTACGCTGGGACACTAATTTAAGCAAACAATAATACAAAAAGTTCTGATTTTCCATTTATGTTTAAAATTAATATTTGGCTTTCGAGTTTCTTAAGTTCAGAATCTAGGGATAAAAAATCAGTAAAACTTGTCATTATCTGTAATCATCTTACGACAAACTGGCACTGGAGAAGTATACAGTAAAAATGCAGCTATAAATACGCGATACGCAGCTGCGTGGGCCTTGGTCCTGGGTTTGTGAGATGCTGACTAACTTGCACAGTACTGAAGTCTACTGGAATCAAGTTTACTCAGCTCTTGGCAAGAGCCACTCAGCATCCTGCCACCGCAGGTCTTATGCAGATCACAAACATACCAGGAAGAACTGGACTTCTCAATTCCACTCTGTATGCCAAACGGATTTTAGGAATGGAGGTGGCTCATATCAATGTTTATTTAAGAAAGCTTGTGCTATATGTCATCTTATTACATGCAGGACTAAACAAAATTAGAGATTAACACTGCAAAACTTGCTGTGCCAGCCCCTCCACTGTGTAAGTCACTACAACACACAAAGAAAAGCAGTTTCCTAAATACTCATGGCTGACACTGACAAAAATAAAGACCTGAGCAGAGGGCTTGTTTAAGGGTTCTTTCCTTTTTATTTAACCTGTTCTGAGGAAATCTCCTGTAGATACAGTATCTTGCAGACCTGAAAGCTCAGCACACAGGTAAAATGTAGTTCATTAGTAAATACAGAAAGGGAGCCGGAACAGACAGTTATCCCTGCGAGCAACTTCAAAAGAGGCTAGTCTTAAAACTCCTACTGGCTTCCTCTTTAATAATTTGGCCCATCATTTTTTTCCTCTTTTTAAGCTAGAGGAGGAGAACAAACTCACTTATCTTTGGTGCAGAGCAGGACTGCATTATAACAGCTGTTAAGGATTTTAAATAGATGCTCTGGCAATATACACCACCACTTAACAACAAGAAAGGCAATGCGTAACATACAGAGCAGTAAGACACTACTGTGCACAAGCAAGCAGAGACTCATCTGCATAGAAGAGAATGAAATCTATATGCTCACTGACAGAAACATTGACAAAGACAAGTGAATGTCCATCACAGAATCAAGTAAGGCAGCAGCTGAACAACCTTTGTAGCAGTTTGACATGTACTGTGACTTGTACTGCATCATGGCGGGCCCTGAAACAGATCATCTACAAGTGTTCTGTATCGAGAGGAAAAAATTCATTTTCATTTTATATTTATTTAAGATCATGGCTCAGAAAGATGGAAAAGGAAAGCAGATCTCTGGCAGTCAGGCACGGGCTCTCTTTTCAGAGAAAGCATTTATTAGAAATGCTTGTGGATGGATCACTCAGTCTGTCTTTGTATACCGTCAGAGTGAAACCTCTTTTTTCTTCCCAAGGTTGTTTGATGTGCGGGGAACACTGGACAAAAGCTAATATGTACATTCTAAAGCATACTAAAATGTTCCCAGTTAAAAAAATCTAATGATATATAAAATATTAATAGATGTGCTTCTGTATCTCTTCGCAGATCGGGACCATCACCTTGTGTGTCCTCAGGCTGGCAGAACTGTTCAGTTTTGCTTCAGATTCTCCTACCTTAAAGGCCATATACTTGATCTAACAAGAAAAAAGAAGCACGTCTATATTGATATGTAATAGCTTCATTCTGTGATAAATTCTTTGGATGAAGACATCAATGGCTCTGCATACAGAAAAATCAATATAAGGGAACAAAAAAAAGGAAAAGAAAAAAAAAAGAAAAAAAAAAAGAAAGAAAAGTTGTTCCCGACTCACAGTGAGAGAATGGCAGCAACTTATGTTTGATAAAAGGAGTAACAATCACGTCCCTGAAGTCCTGCCCTAAGGAAAAACCAGGAACCTTACTGCAAAAGTAAGGTCTTGGTGAGGGTGTATGTTGCAGGACATTCTGCTAAGAAAAAAACATAAGGTTTTTGAATTAAATCACTTCCTAAATATTGAGTAAAAATGAACTTAAAAGTTGATACCAGTTTCTCCCCTCCTACCAAAACACGGCAGCAAAAAACATTTTTTTTTTCTGTTACTTACTTTCTCTGTAAAAGAAAGAGACTAAATTTCCCTTCTTTTGTATATGTGTTTCAGATTTTATGTTGTTATTATGGACAAATGAAGCCCTTTTGCAGAAATGTTTACCACTACAAACCACTTCTAAGTAATCAAAAGGCTTTCTCTGTCCTTATGGTCTTTTCTTAACTCTTGCTAAAACACCATCTGAATATCCTTTAGTATTTGTCAAGTAATACAGTTTTTGCTATAGTACTACCCAAGGGCCTCAAACAAAGTTAAGGCCCCGTTCAGCTGCCATAACACAGGTGCCATTTAGAGACAGGTTGGTATATTTAAGACATCACCGTGGAATTGGTGCTTCCTCCTAGTTCTTTTAATAACTGTGTCTTTTTGGAAGCCAAGAGCCAAGAAGTCAAGCAAATCTCACACCACATTTGCTTAGGCAGCTGGAACATGCCCAAGGTGACAAGGGACACTGAAGGAAAGAGACTTTCCAATCTCAAAACGGGTCAGCAGGGAGCTTGAATCAGATCACATATAAGTTTCTTGGTCTTCTGAACAGGGCCCCATGTCCCACCAGAGCCTCGCTATCTTTGTATGCATGACCAGGATTCATTCAAAAGCACTGCAGCTATTTATCCCTTGTTTCTCTCAGAACTGCAAGGATCTACTGAGGAAACTACATGATTTTATTATACGTATCTTCCTCCCTGCACTCATCTGTTTAAACCCTAGGTTAAATAAATAAATAAATAAATAAATAAATAAAGTCACAGACACATTAACAATGATAATTCTAAAAAAGCAGGCTTTACCTTAGCTGAGGAGCCGAGAACATATTTTAGCTGCACGGATGTGCTGTTATTAGAAAATCACTGTTGTGTCCATCCATTCTATTCCTAATGGCATATCAATGACTACAAAAGTGAGTGCTTTCTTTTGTCAGTGTCAGCCTTCCCTGTTTATTACTCCGTCACTATGTTTTCTATATAGAAAGCATTCAAGCTGTGATAGCGTAAAAGGTTTTACTCAGGCTAAAGGAAGACACATATCTACATGCTCTAAGGTAGATAGTCAATACATAAAAATTAGAATACTGCCTTTATCCCACTGCTATTTTGGGGAATGGTTCTTAGAAGAAAGCAACTGAAAAAGTAAAAAGAGTAACTAAAAAGTCAGATATTTGATTAAGGATAATCCATGATATGGGCAATAAAAAGGACAGCTCTTGGTCTGCTTTTTGAGAACTGCTGCTTTAATTTTTAATTATGGATTAAAAAAAATCATTTAGATTTTATTACTATTTTGCTTGTTCCTGAATAATACATTCACTGTTTGAAAGGACTAGACTAGAATGCTACAGTAGAGAAAAATGAATGCCAACAAAGCTAGAAGAGATTCTCCTCTTCCCATCAGAGATGCAAAAGTCTGGAATTCAGGGAGCACCGAAGACTGCGTGGAAAGAATTCTGAATGCATTTGGGGAAAAGCAGTTTTATGGAGGATTATTTATTCATTCTGCCACATTTTACATGAGTCAAAGCATCTGCTTTAACTACTGTCACTCATTTGAAATGAGTCTGTATTTCCCTTTTTCTGATATGACTCACTCATATTATCCTTCAGATATTAAGATCCACTGATGTTCTGAGACGTAAAGAATGATCTAATTTTTTTTCTGTAATATAGGTCATTAATAAAGAGATGGTTTGGTACACAGAAAAAAACTGAATAAACAAGAAATAACTGCTTGGGAACTTTTTATGATTCATTTGCAGATGATTTCAATCTAAGACATTATTTACATGTTATAAAAGTCTTCCTGAGTTACAATTTTGACTTTTGAATAGGAAACAAATCAACCTTTCATATTCTCCACAGTTACATTATTTACCAGCATGAACATGAATATTTGGTTCAAAGTAATTATAGCCTTTTGTATACATAGATGTTTATAATACACAAGACTTAAAATATATGCTAAAAGTGAAGAAAAAAAATAATGTATGTGTTTAAGCTATTAAATCCTCTCTGGGTTGAAGTCTGCATCTGTGAAAAATTCATGACCTATGCTCTTGTAATGCAACACTGATCCTGGAAATGCTTGTGCATATAAGCAGCTTTGCTCACACAGCAATAACTATTTATTTCACTCAAGTATTAACTTTGTCCTCTTCCAAATCATCATGATGGAGTAATACGAAAGAAAATTTCAACCTTTTAAGTCTCAAAGAAGGCATTACAGCAACAAGAAGTAAACTGCAGTTATCACTTAGTAATATTATTGACACTGATTAGCTTCCACAAAATACTCAATTATATTAGGATCCTACATTTGGTTAGTTAACACTGTAGGAAGCTATAAATGAAATCCATGTTACCTTTGTTTTCCTTTGTATTTTTTGAATGTCATCTGACAAAGTAGAAATACATCAATCACTTTGTACGAAGATGAGGTCAGGAATCTAGAAAACCAGACAGTGGCCTATATTGTTACATATTTTGGATAGAAAAAAAAGGCAGTCAAATCAAAGGAAAACAGACAATTAGAGACTCAGTTCTACTTAGTAAGTGCTTGAGGACTGTAACTCTTGAAGCTTCAGCTATTCTGGCGTATTCTACGTTAAGGTCTGAAAAGTCCTCTACTTTAAGCATGAGAAGCTGTTGCATCCATACTGGAGAGGCTGAATTTTCCCAAACTACATCATTGCTTCTTATATGCAAGACAGAGATTGAAGAGACTGCAAGCAATAAAATTAGCAATAAGATAAAATAACCACCTGTTATTGGCATAAAATAATCATATGTACACAGTCCTGTAGCAGCAGATAGAAAATAATACTCTATTAAACAAAGGCATTTTTTCCATTTTTTCAACCTAGAAGCACATTGCTTACAAGGCCTTCCCTAAAACTTTTGACAGCAGCAAGACTCTGTCCATTGCACCAATAATGTTACCTGGGGCATCCTAACTATTTTGGATATTTTTGAAATAATTTTATTCACCAAGTCCAAAATTTACTTCTCTGACTGCAGTTCTTAGGTTATTACATAGCATTTGTAAAACGCCTGTGGCCTACTTGAGAACTGCTGTGACTTTCACGCCACCAGTAAGACTGTAGCCTCCCTGCTGGAACACTTAGCATGGCCATTTCTCAGCTCCTAGTAATACTCTGGTGATCAAAACTTTCCAAACCCAAATTTCCTTATGTTTATGTTAGAAGAGAGTTCTTCAAAACCCTTAGCCTTGCTTTCACTTACACAGCAAAAGCAATAAATTTTACCCCTATATATTCGTGTTTTTTTTTTTTTTTTTTTCAAAAAGTTTCCTTTGACCTACCCTGAGATAAGGTGTCCTTTTGCTTCACGAAATGCACTATTTCTTATATGGCAGTTAAATCCTTTCCTTCTCTACATGAGTCAAGTTTTCTCCTTGACTTTTGCCACCTCCTCTACACTTTCTGACCTATTTTTCTGTACTTTCTAGTAAGTAGGTCTTTTTTGTATCTTGGCACCACTCTTTTCCTAAAGATACAAAATCTAAAAAAACTTTCACTCGAATGCCTCTTTTTCAAGAGTATACAGAGATAATCTATCAAATCAGACATCCTTAGAGATTTCATGTTTCTTGTTCCTTTTCCATTCCCTGCCATTTTCTTGCTACAAGTAATGATACTTGTATCTTATTTAAATTAGATTTTAAGCAACTTAATACAGAGACTTTTTCCCAAAAGTCTGTCTATGAAAAGCTGCACGGAGGAATTCTTGATCCTGACTGGAGCTTCCAACCATCACAGTTAAGAAAACATTCTTTCCATGCAGCAATGCCATGTATTGTTTGCTCTTGATCTCTGGCCTCCAGAGGATGTGCTCTGCTGCCATATTCTGGCTAAGGGCTTCCTCGGTTTTAATGACAATCTCCTCGATCTTACTTCATTATCTCACAATAATAAACAGATGCTTTTCAGGACAATCCTCAGATGAATGTTGCTATATAAGCACTCTGTTAATTAATTAATTATCAGAAGTCAGATCGCAAGCCTGGTAATGAAAAGCTAAAATCCATTATTTCAGCGAGCGTGCAATAAAATCGAGAAGCAGAGTGCGCTTGCAAGCTTGAAAGGGGTGAACTGGTGGGAAAAATAAGGATGTATCAGCACACATTACTGAAGAGATAGCAGGCAGCACACAGTTCAGGAAATCTTTAATCAAAAAGCTTCTAGGTCCAACTAAAGTATGCCAAGGCTACTCCAGTCCCTGCAATAACATGTAAAGAAGTTTCTTTTCATCCTACTTCAGCAGTTTTTCCATGCTGAGATTTCTCGACTGAATCTCTGAAAGTTTTAGTGTATGTTACACTGCAAGTTGTTTGATATCTTAGCATAGTAACACCATCGTATTTTTAAACGCTATCCTGTCATATTACTATACTGCAATTGCTCCTGTTCAGCTGATTCTGCCGGCATATGTTCCACAGAGAAACTAGTTGCTTATTAAATCAGCTGCCATTAGAAAGTCTGGGAAATTACAAAGCTGCAGTAAATATTCATGAGCTGAAGAACATTCCGTTTGTATAAATAACTGAGCAATAGTTAGGAGTAAGGATGCCTTGCTGTACATGGGCAAACTGATGTGCTTTCCCAGGAATGACTAAGTAGGCTAGTGAATCAAATGATAAAATTTATGAATTAACATGAAATCAATGACACTTTAATCTACTTTTTACCAGTTTATCTTCCTACTTTCCTGTTCACCATTTATGCATTTTGATTTACATATATCCAAGGGAGCACTAAAGGCTTATATCTTAAGATTTTTCTTGGTTTTACCTTTGTAGAAAAAAAATACCTATTTGCTCTGCCCTGTGCTCAAAAAAAAAAAAAAAGAACTCTAAAAATCTGAATTATTATTCTGTCATCATCAAGAAAATTGCAAGTAATTTTCTAACATCTTTAGCAAAATGCACTGACTGTCTTTTCCACTCTTTTGCATTATTTAAATATGGCTTTTCTGTCTTCTTCACGAATATTTTGAGAGAATGGGATTAGTTCTGTATGCTAATAATCCTGCATGTGCTATTTCTAATGCTGTGAGCAAGTGCAGGCAAAATCACCTAACTTTAATCTTAGGTGCCCTAATTTAGATTGACAGTATAATGGTAGTGATTTGGTATGAGAGCAGCATGCCTGCATACTAACGAATTTATATATCCATTCACTTCCCACTTTCTTTCACAGTCAAAGCAGAATTACACTGAGGTTACATTTGTAAAGACAATTTTCAATATGATACCCCAAAAATGAGGATGAAAGATGAAGAGCTGTGTCTGTGGAGAAATTGTTTCCCTCTTCCTTAAGTTTAAACTTGAATTAGGGTTGCAAAAAATCTCTATGAATTGCTTTCACAGATTTAAGTACTTCAGTGTAAATGAAATACCAGATGGCACTGAGGTAAAACTGCTGCAAGGAAAACACTCTTCTTAGGGTGATGCTATAGTGTGGTCAACAGCTGGAGAGAGGAGGAGAAAATGCAAATACAGGAAGGGAAAACAGAGGAAAATTAACGGAAATGCAAAATCTATGTAGTGAATCTGTAGTATTCATGAAGGCTGTGAATGGTAATTTAATGAAACTTTTTGGAGAACAATAAAAATTGCTGACTATATCTAATTTCTCATGGATATTTTCTACACTGGTTATCAATTATACATTATAATCCTAATTAATCTGGCATTAATGCTGTCTTAGGCAAGCAAGTCTTGATGTTAAGGACTGTATGTCTAAACCTTTCTATATACAGAAGACTACAGGACATATCATGGACCAATTCAAGATCCATGTTGTATTACATATAACAGATTTGTGAAGACACAGCAGAACATTTCCACTGTGCATCATTAAGGTGGCCACGTCTCTTTAGTTGCTACAGGTTTTCCTAAGTAAGAGAAAAATTAAGAATTAGAAAACTTTCTTACTATTATTCTCATAGTTCAGAACCAAGAATGCTGGATCTTGATCAGGTTTATTTTAAAAATAGGTATGTTTCCCAATATAAATTTCCCTTTAAAAAAATAAAAAATGAAGTGTCTTTCTTTGTGGAACAGCACACACACATTAAAAATGAACCTCTGTCTCTCTGTATACCCATGCACCATGGGTATATAAATTGTGAATTATCAATTTTCACTGTCCATTATACAAAAGAAGAATAGTAACTACAGCAGCTACTCATTTTTATTCTCGTCCACATAACTCTTAAATGCTAGGGGTAATTACATCATTAGAAGTTCACTGTCAGTTATATTTGTGTCTCAGTTTATCTTCCATTTGCATTTTTTTTTTTTTTGACCATTTGGGCTTTTCGAAATTGTCTATGCATTGAAGTTATTTTCAGTTATGTAATTAGGGGTAAGAAGTGTAGCCATGAGCTGGCCAATGCCTAACTGGCTTGTTCAGGGGCATTACTGACATGCAGCTCACCCTTTCATGACATTTCCAGTGAGAATTGTTCCTCTTCTGTACTGTAGATTGAAGAAAAACAAGCTTGCTCTTTTTCAGTTTACTTCATAAGCGTATTTTTTATCTTTGAAACAGTTGGATTTGTTCCTTTACACAAGCACTTGCTACATGTGCTTTTTTACATTTGAATTATGGATTTAAAGAAGCAGTTTCCATATGGTTCTTCCAACTACTCCTTAGACAGTCGCAAAGGTGAGAGTAGGAGAGAATGTGGCAGATATGCTGTGGATTGATCTCCAGGGTTCTTCAGAAGTCAAGAGAAGTCAAGGGAAAATTCTACATATGAAGTGCCTCCAGGACTGCGCCCATAACAGTCAGCTCCATATTTTGCACTTCAGTGGATTTATCAAACAAAGGTTATATCCTGGTTTATCAATATGTCACGCTTACACAGTGGCACAAGCCTAGACTTCCTCAAGATGCGGCAGAAAATGAACAGTCGCTCCTGAAACCCATGATCTGTCAATCTGATACTGCCGAATGATTGAGAAGCTATATTTGCTATTTGCTCTGTTTTGCTCATTTTCAGTGATGGAGGACCAAATTTTTCTTCTTACTAGAGGTGCTGTCAGAACAAGGGAGGCAGCTTGCTTTCTCTTTGATTTTTGACTCTGTAGAGCAAAATAGTTCTAGTAGTGAGTAGGAGAATATCTGAGTGTAAATAAAGGTACCAGAAGATAAGCAACTGCTAATTGTATACCAGGGATCTACGACAGTGACGTAGACCCTCCAACCCTGCTGAAAAAGGTAAATAAGGTAAACATGAAATACGAAACAGGAAACTTGAAGGGAACTTCAATATTCAAGGTAGATGCAGAGAAGAGAAATCATTTGTGTCTGCAGGATTTCTAAAAGCTCTACTTCTGCTACAGAACTGGTTAAAAGTCCAGTCATAGTCCATAACATGTCGTAGTCCATAATTTATGGATTCCTGATACTTAGAAAATATTAAAAGAGAAAGTTAGCTTCTGATTTTGATACATTTGTTTTTAAAGAATCTATTGTAGAAATGCATTATTTGGAGATATGATTTAGTGAATTCTTTTCTTCCTGTAAGTACCAGACGAAGCAACAGGTTTGTAGTCAAGATGTTTTTCATCTTTGCAGAATCTATAATGCCTTCAGGGTGTCTGTGTTTGAATATGAAAAGGTTTGTTGTCCTATCCTCTAGCTCTATTCTTAGAGATGTCTGTCTGTTCCTTCTACGACTAGAGATAGTCATTTAATGCAATGAGATTGGCTAATAGACTCTTAATCCTTACAGTGTATGCTTGTAATAATTTCTATCACCATAATATGAACAAGCTTTCAATTTCTGGAATGCTGATTGGAAATTAACCCAATTTACTGATTATCCTTATCTCTGACCAAAGGTCCTAAGTGTGTCCTTCAGGGCCATGAAGTACCTCTGGAACATCTGTGCCACTCACTTTTTAAAAGCTGCAAAGTCTGAGGCCAGTAGCATTTGCTCTAAATCTCTTACTTGTCTCTAAGTTTACTGAGCTGTATGGATGGCAGAGCTCAGAGGGTGGTGATCAGTGGAGGAGTCTAGTTGGAGGCC
>VZSV01000082.1:2095924-2146181 GCA_013398735.1 Nothocercus julius | reverse complement strand
AAGGACCTCAAGGGAGGCAGTGAGGAGGATGGGGCCCGTTTCTTTTCAGTGGTTTTCCAACCTTAACAATTCTGTGACTCTATGATGCTTCTGTGATTGAGAGAACTGAAAACTTAAAAACAATCCATCCATCTTAAACTACCCTTAGTAATTCCCTTGTTATTTAGAATTTATTTCTCAGCAACCAAAGATAGGTTTCATTTTCCTTCAGTTTCCATTTATGTTTTTCTCAAAAGTATATGGAGACATTATTTACAATCAGTTCTAAACATGTCTTATTCCATCTCATTTATCTGAAGAAAATTCAATCACACTTGATATACTCTATCACATGGTAACTGTTATTAATGATATATAATGATTTATTGATTGCTACTGATTTCTATTTCTAAGAGCCCTGTCACTTTTACTGTGTCTTGAAATATTATTGTCTATCAGAGGGATACCCAATATTGCTATTTTTTAATTAAAGTCATATTTAGCTCTCCAGCTGTTGACAATTTGTCTCCAGATAGATAAGTTTAGAAGAGATCCAGGGTTTCATGTTTTATTGGTCCTCATGGATCTGATGTAGGATATCTTCTTTTTCTGTGCTTTGCTACTTAGGACTATTTTTAAGAGTGTATTAAAGTTTCTGTGGGATCAAATTTCAGGTATCGCAGCACTTAATTACTACCACCAAAATTAAAAGTTTTATTAGTATTTGTTCAATAAGCCCTTATATGTGAGGCTTTAACCTTTTCAGCTTTGTAATCCAGCTGTGTAACTGCCCTCTCGGAGTATGAAAATCCTGAATGTTAGACTGCCATTTATTATGTATCGGGGGAATTCTATCTCTGGATGAATTGTTTAGTGAACATTTCTGTAGCATTTGTGGAACATGACACTATTGACAAAATCCAGAACTGTTAGTGAATGCACTTGATTTGTCAAGACAACAGCACTGCTGTTTTCTTTTCTGCTGATATTTAGAAAGATAACTTCACTGAATTGGGAGGAATTAATGCACAATCATCACCACAAAAAAGCACCCCAGCTTTTTACTGAAGTTTCTGAATTATGATATACTCAAGTTGTTGATTGTAAACTAAAAGAGTAGTTTTCATTCTTCTACTTCGCAATTTCAGAATGTTAATCTTATTTTATAATGGTCTGATCTATTAAACTTCAAATTCACTTGTTTTTTTTTTCTCCTGAAACATTTTAGGTACAATCTTAAAAATATTTCAAGTCAAAAGTTGAACTAGGTGTTTTATCTTGTTTTCATTAGGACCTACTTAGCTTTCAAGAGATGCAAAAAATTACTTTTTATGAAAAGACCAAGACCTTTATTTATATTCCTTTAAGGCCAATATCTTTATGTTTCTTTCCCTGCCTTTCAGGAAAGGCCTTTCTATCATCCTTCCTCCTCCTAACCCCAAATAGAGCCTTCGCTACCCTTCCGGTAACAGTATCTCTTTCGCAACAGCCTAAATGCTTAGGAGTGTGTAAAGGCCCACTGAGGGAACACCAAGTCACGGGCTGTTATTATTATGAATTATTATTCACTGCCGTCACTGACTTTTGATCTGTAGACAGCTGCATATGTACTTGAAATCATGATAAGGAATGCATGTTTACGCGATCATTTTTATCTTTTCTCATCTATTCACAGAACGAAAATTAGAGAAAATGGTGGTGGCTGGTGAGCTGCAGCTGCAGCTACTCCTTCCTTAACGTCCCCTTACTGCTCTCATTTTATTTGTGAGCTCTAGTGAATGTGAACAGAAATAATTTTGCACATATGCAACTAGGCACCATTTGTATCATGACAAGATCATTGGGGATTAAAGCTGTGTTGTAATAATTCAGTGATTCTTGGAACTCTTCCCATTACAATAACACTTGCTTCTGGAACCAATATCCTTTCTGTCAACCGGATCAGTTAGGGATAGAGCTGGCCTGCCACCTGTACAGCAAGTATCTATCAGCCAACAGAGGAACTTGGGCAATGAGTCACTGAGCATGTTTGAAAGTCAAAACTAGGCACCAGAAGGATATCATGAACTTCTATTTCTGCTCTGCAGGTGTTTGAGGAGTTCTGTACCCTTTCTGTTCAAATCCTAGTTAAACGTTGGGCATTTTAAAACTAGGAAGTTTAGCTACCCATGTACCTTTCCACCATTTGGTTTTAACTTCTTACAAAAGAAATTTGCTTTCTTCTTTCAAGCTTCTTTAAATTCTTCATTTCAAAATGGCAGCTCTTCAAAAAGTAATGCTTTTGCATGGAGGATCAGTTTTGCTGAATATAGTTTTTTATCATGTACCTAATACCTAATCCATTTTACATACATATTTTTTAACTTCTTTACACAGGTTAAAGGGTAACCTTTATCTCATTGTGATCCAGACAGATTTAATGTTTGGTCCCAACTATAACGTGCATATTGTTCATCATTCCGCCTGCTGAACTACCATCGTAGCTGTTACAATTGTCAATCCTCAGTTCAGGCACCAGTAAGGTCCCTAACTGATGATAAAATTGCAAGGAAGTAATAATAGTGTTCATCATCCCTGAATTTCCCTCAAGGAATTTCACTGCTTCTTCTTGAAGAATCTATTTATTTCATCTGTCACAAATGTAAACCAATTTCCAAAAGTTTTCTCAGAAATATTCCTGTGATTAACAATTCTATCTTTGATTACTTCATGATGAATAATTAACATATGAATTTGCTTTATTTAAGAATCCCTAGAAATAGTAATCAGATCATATTCTGCTCTCACATAAAGCAAGTGTATAAAGTCAAAATATATCTATCCATTTAGGGACCTTTTGTTGTTGTTGTTTTTTCCATGTACCCTTTCCCTTGGTAAGACCATTTTTTCCTATGTTCAGTTCTCACTTGGTATGATCATACACGCATTTAATTCCAAATTATCTGTGAAATTATCTAGCTTAGAGGTTAACCTCTGCAGAGGCAGAGGCAGACTTATATAAAGCCTGCAGACATGTCTACACTGTTTCTATACCAGTGTTAGCTAAAAAACATCTGGAGTGTCAGCTAGTAAGCCAAACTATCTCAGCTATCACATTCCTTGAACCAAGGGGTTTGGTCATAGACATCCTTGGGATATGAAATACAGTCCAGCTGGGTATATTCTGAAAGATGTACAGGACAGGTGTATTGTCACACAATTTTCTTAGCAAGATTTTGAACTTGACATTTCAGGTGTCTCGCAGAATATTTTCATCAATATTCTGGATAAAGCAAGTCTTAACAGAAGTATAGTTGCAATGAAACTGGTATTTATGTAGTCCCAAAATTTGAAGTGTTAGTGAATATAGTATAGAGGCACTGGAATTTATCTTCAGTTCAAATGTAAGTGGATTGTAATTGAACTGGACCTGCTGCAGGGGGTAGGTTGTTACAGAAACTCTGGAAAAATCTCTGAGTTCTAGTTTTCTGGTTGATCCATATTGCCATTCTCATGGTCAATGCTTTTACTAGACTTAAAATTCTCCTGCTTTCTTATTTTTTTGATAAGGACTGAAAATACAGTATATTACCAAAAATCTCAGTAGGTCATTGAACCATAATGATAAAAAGAAGTCAAGTGGTTTCCAAGTTTATCTGAAATACTTGTGATTTAAAGAATTCATTCCACATCCTTAGTTAAAACTAAGCTGTGAAAAAAAAAAAATGTCTGTAATAGAGAAAACAATGTATTTCACAACTAATTTCTCAAAACAGGGCTACTGAAAATCAAGGCATGATGTGTAAAAACAGTGTCTTTGTGTTCCAAGCATAGAAAAAAAAAATACATGATAGTTGTTGAATAATTACAGAAATACTGAAAATTTTCTATAGCTGCTGTTGCATTCCTGTTTTACATGACAGTAAAGTCAGTTTGAATATTACAATCAAATGAATTGATTCACTTGTTGAATCTAGTTTTCTTCTTTCTAATCTGCCCTGCTTTAAGTGATTTCATTTTGACAACTTAAAATGACAAACTTCCTTGTGCTTCCAACTTTGCACTTCACTCAGTGCTTTCTTAGTAAGAATGACAGAGCATAACTAAACACATAGATAATGCTCTGTGAAAATATTACCTAGAAGAGACTACAGTGTAGTAGAAATGAACACAATGGTGTATACTTTTAACTGTTGAAAATGCTGGAAAACAGTTACTTTTGTTTTCTGCTTTGTAATTTTTTCATTTTCTCCCTGGCCCAGAAAATTTAAGAGGGAAAAGGTAACCAACAGAACACACAAGCCTGGTGGTCTTATGACTATCAGCCTGTATCAGAGATTCTCAGGAGTTCCTTGATATATATTGTTCAAGAGTAACTATGGAAATAGATGACTCCACCTCATTTGGTCCAAAGACCTAAATGATGGTGATGATCTCTGTTAGAAAGATGCTATAATAGTCATATTTAGTTATTAATTATTATTTCATTCTAACCCCCAGTGTACACCCACAAATAAAAAATATTTAATATTAAAAAAGTATGACTATTCTCAGTATCTAAAAACAGTATGTCTTTTATACGAGATAAGTATGACCTTGAAAAATCAGCTGATCCAATGTGTAAAATCTATTTATATATAATACACTTGTGTATTTCCACTTTAAGATTTACAAATTGGCTCACTCTTTGTTCAATGAATTGGGTCATTAAATTTCATCAGTAAAAGTTCATTAAAGAATCTAGTCACATAAATATGGAATTTGATAGAGAAAATGTGCAACATCAAAAACCATAACACAACTACATCCTATAGGTGAGAGTACAAATATTTTAAAATGTAAATAGCTATGGTTTCTTTAAGATTTGCTTTTTCTTATTGGCAATGTGATAACAGCTGAAAATCCGCTATTTGAAGTACTGGTATAACAGAAACAAAGATGATGAAATCTGTATTTTCTTCTGCCTTCAATCATAACCTGAGTTCTAAATGATTCAGTCATAAGCACAGGATACAACGTACTTCATCGATTTAATTTACTTTTTGTGGGGCTATTGTACACAATAACTTTCTAAGATTCATTGGCCATTTTAAATCCAGACAGCCTGCAAATTGCCCGAGTACCAGAGGGAAATGAACATAAAGAAAAAAATTACAGCTAAATATTGAGTTACTCTTTATGGTATGCAAGGTACAAAACAATATTGGCAACAGCACAAATATTTCAAATAAAAATAGCTTCATGTTGAAAAAGGGGAAAGCTGAAAGAAAATGTAATAGTTATGAGTTCATTAACAATAATTCTCTTGCAAAATCACTTCTTTTAACAAGCCCAGAAAGAAACAATGAACAAAGGAAATACTGAACTAACACGCAACATATTTCAGGAAGATTCCTAAATGCTCTGTTTATCAGCTGGGATGGGGAGAGGGGCTTAGATATTGTGCTCCTCTAATAAGAGAAATGGGAATTATTTTGTGTGACCAAATTTTGGCTGTAATCCTGCTTGTAGGGAACAAGAAGCATTATAGTTGAAAGACCGTTTTAAGAAAGAATTTTCATACTGACCACCTCTAAAACAAAAATATCAATTCAACTGTTAGCAACAGAAAAACCTGCTATCAAGAATTATCTTTTGGCAGCAAACGGCAGATACAAATCTTGTCGTTACAGCCACTCTATTTCTTCCCCTGAATGACAAGCCTTTCAGCTTAACTTTTATCTCACACCACTAAGCAGATGATGTTGCTTGTCTTTAGTGTTCCTCTCCCCTTTCTGTAGTATTTGCCAATGATAACTCAGCAAAGTAAACTAGGCACTTACCATTACATGACAAGAGCTAACTTTAGTAACACTTCATTTAATGGATTCAGCCCTATGTTTTTGTCATTACTTGTGAATAGATTCTGAATTCCTCATATTTCAAAACTATACACACAGACCCATATTTCACTTGCAAACAAATCAAGAACCATCTAGCACCTATCATATTATTTGCTCATAATGCTTTATTTTTTGTGCCACTTCTGTTTCACGAATTCTTATACTGCCTATGGAAGACACTAAAAACTTTCACGAAGGCTGCCAAATCAATTATCTTTTAAAAGTTGTATTCCTCAAGCTTTCCACACACTTTTATTCTACGATGAACCCTGTAAACAATTTCTTTATCATCTCTAAAGACTGAGGAACAGTAAAGACTCTTGTAGTGCAGACGATGCAGACAGCACTTTAGAGCGAGCTGAAGTACTTTTACAGCATTGTCCTGTATGTACAGTTTATATATTCTAGATGGGAGGCTGAAATGGATGGTACATGTTATTCACTGTAGAATGCCATTCAGAAATAAGATCTGTGAAATATCTGTCAATCAGTGTTCCAACTAATAATGTAGTAGAAGATACACATTGCTTAGAACCTGTGACAAACTGACAAATCATTTATGAAAAAAAGCGATCCATTCCTGAAACACTTACCTGTGTTCATATATGGCGAGGCAGTCAATGGAAAAAGTCCATCTAGGTGACACTATGTTGGAGGTCTCGTACAATGAACAAAACAGTCTTGGAATTTCTAAAAATTATAAATGATAACTTTCTAACACAAAAGACATGCCATTATTTTACATGAGGTCTGACAGAAAACAAAAGACAACAGACCACTGAACTGAGAGACAAGACTCAGCTTGCTAAACAGACTATTCAATTAGTTATGTGCAAAAGAAAATATACTTTGGAGTAGACTGCACAGATAATTTTGGCTAAATTTTCCAGTGTTTAAAGGAAACACATAGATTAATAGATTAAATAATAATCTATTAATAGATTAAATTTTAATTGAATGTTTTATTACATATTTAAATTACATCATTCAGAAAAATATGTAAAGATTCTTGTTAAGAAAATATATATGTAGATATCTGTATGTAAGGACAGTAAGAAAAGGTGTCACAGCTAACCGCAAGAAAATATTCTTTCAGTGTCCACAGAAAAACTGAATTTTTTTTTTCATTATTAGCAGGACCAGATATCTTGTACTCAATAGTATTAGAAAAATTGGAAGAGGACATCTCTGACTAACACTGTTCTTTAATAAAGACAGAACAGCAGAAAACAACAAGGTGCCACTGTTTTCAAAATATGGTTTTCAGTAAAACATAGGAAAAACTGAATCTCTCTGGTTTACTCACAGAAGATTCATAATAATTAGATGAATAATTCCTGGTAGCAGACAGCCTCTTAGTTTGCCATTAAAAAAGTCATAATGAATTCACATGAAGCTGAATAATGAAGCTGAATTACGTTAGAAATAAGACATGTTTTAGTCAGTGTGATACAGACAGGGGATTGAAAATTTCTGATGAAGTTGAAAAGGCATTGATGTCTTGTTTCACCGTTTTCAGAATGAAAGATATGTTATGCGTTCAACTTTCTTACTCCCTAAAAATTCATATTTCACACTGTATGAAGAGACACAAAAGAAACAAAATCTATAATGGAACTGTTTTATTTCTGGGAAGGAACAAAAAGAAAACTTTTTGTTTTGGTCTTACTTGAAATGAAGTCAGATGTTGAAAACTGTTGCAAAATGGAAAGTCTATGCTCTGAACAGTTCTTAGTAATTTTCCTAGTGCTACTGTCAAAACTGGAAGATATTCTTTATGAAATATACCTAGACAAAACTGAAATAGAAATTTACTTGCAGAACGTTGTTGCCAAATAATATAGGTACCTGAAAACCAGTTGTAAAATATGAGAGTGTATTTGACCTCTGTTAGAGCATGACTTCGTATGCAGGCTTTCACACACTAATTCCGATGTGGAAAATAAACGGGTGTGATTGATTGAAAGAAATGAAACAGGAGGTTAATTCTACAGCATCATCTGTTTTGTTACACCGATGGAGATGAGGGAATGGAGATAGATAGAAAAAGGGAAAATATAGCAGACCAAGAGGAACTGAAAACTATGTAGCAATGGAGATGAAATATTCTAGTGCAAGAAGAAAAATATTTGTATCAATTGTTATATTAAAATCAATTTAGATTTCCATTTTTATATATATTGATATAGATTTCCTAGAACTAATATCAAAAAAAAGCTACCTTTATAATCAGCAATCAGTGATGACAGTAATAACTTGTGGCTGGACAGAATTAATTTCAAACTAAAACTTTGCTTTTGCTTTTCCTGAACATTGTAATATTGCTGACACAATCTTTTCTAGTTGTACTACACACTAAAAGCATTTTATGTTACAAATGCCTGACTGTAGCTACAATTGTAAGCTTCACTTGAGAAGGGGCATTGAATATCATTACTATTTCACAAAATGTCTCCTTTTCAGCCAAAGAAAGTTCTGTTGAAAAATCACCTGCAATTACCAAATAGGTGCTTGCTCATCTCTGGAAGCACTGAATGATCATCATCCAAGTGAGAATGTGACCTAACCAAGACTGGTACCCATCTTAATTACCAAAATCTTAATCGACTACCAATTTGCTTCAAGCATGCATTAAAAAAAAAAAAAAAAAAAAAAAAAAAAGACGACCTTTGAACAGACTTTAACATTAAGCTTATTAGGCATGCCAGTGACCTCAGTGGCGCTGGAATAAAGTTGAACATGGCTATGATTCTTCAGAAGCTCTGGGGCCAATATGAACATGCTCCCACTATATTCAGAATGCTCTTCAGACACAGGAGTCTGCAAACTTCATACATTTTGAAGACAGTAAGGCCATTCAAATGGTACTGTGGCAATGGCAGTCATATTTTTTCTGAGCCTGCCCTGTAGTGTAAGAATCCATTCTGCTGAGACTGTGGGAAAGGAACATATTAAATGAGGGAAGCCGTGAGCCTTGACTTCAGAAACTAATTTTAGGGAATATTCCTGATTGAGGCAAAAAAAATGGTATCCAAGAAAGAGAAGGAAAGTGAGGGAGTGCAAACTTACCAGCTGCACTGCACCTCATCATCATTACAGATACATCAATAATTTGATTTTAGATTAGATTAGATTTTAAGGAGCCCTACCTAACAGTATAAGTACTATAAGGACTTCTGTATTCCAGGTCTTGTATAATAAAGATTTACTGTGATAGGTATAAGTTATATAGACTCTATGGGTCTTAATTTTTTCTTATAAAAGTTAGCATAACAGATTAAATGGCTTTATGAAAATAAACATACCTTTTATAAACTGACACAGGTATACTAACATAACGTTTGAATTTCTCTCTCTCTGCTTCATGACAGTAATAAAGTGTTTCATATTGCCTCTCCTTTTATTATAAAGCTTTACCAAAGGATAATCTCTGCTAGCCAAAGAAAAATTTACATCCGCATCAGATACAGTTCTGACGTATGGTCATAGAGATTACCCTCAGAATCTCATAGAAATTAAGAGGAATTAATGTGCAAACAGAGTCCCTAAGACAAGTTGTGTGAATGAATATGTCTACAAAAGCTGAAGATGATAACATTTACAGTCTTTAAAGCCTAATTATTAAATATAGCTTGTCTGTATTTATGTTCCATCTAACAGCAGAATGAATGAAATACAAATATATGTATAGCTCAATGAAAATACTTTTGACTGAGTCCTGTTAACTAATATGAGTACTGATTTCACACATATGATATATTTGTGATGGCTGCCCCTGAAATGAATGAGTCCCTTGGCAAGATACAGAAAGTTTGATGAGACGCAAGAGTTTGCTCTGATCTACTAATATAGAAAGGTTATATCTCCCAAGAGCACTAAAAAAATAAACAGTTTCGGTCAATGTGAATCTCCAGCTTCAACTGAGAGTGTGTATTTTGCAAGATTTGACTATAAGCAGACCCTAGTAATTCATTTCTATCCTTTGTGCCATGCATTTTGGCTCATTCCAAGAAAAAAAATCATCCTGAAATGGAGGCAATATTCTCATATTTGTCAAATCACACATGTAGCTGAAAAAAAAAGAGATAGCAGGTATAACAGATTGTAGCCTAAAGGTAGGATAGTTCAGTAAAGTGTGTTTTGTGTTACAGTCAATAAGCAGAGCCTGATATTTCTGATTCAGTCCCTTCACTCCTTAAAAAGCTCAGACTAGAATTCACTATTTAAAACGTGCCTCTTCACAATGAAAACATATTTTGTATGTATTTAAGCTAACTGGGCTTGGGAGAGTTCCCTGTTAGGACTGAAATATAGACTTGCATTTTGTGTAATAATGGATCTGCTTTATTTCCTGCCATCTCACATGCAGAAAACGGACCCTATTTCCTGTCTTGCATCACCTCATTTCAGGCAGGTTGGGCCATAATCCCTTCTATATAATATAAACAAACCCAAATTATGTTGGAAAAAGACTCTTACATACATTACTGTATGATTTCCCTCACATCTGATATTTTCCCCACAGGAATGGTGATGTTGCCTGCCATCCATTTCTTAAAATCTAATTAGCAATACAAATTCAAGCTTTACAAGGTTCTTTCAATTGAGGGAGTAGTGTGGACATTCTGGATGTCCTTTTCCTGGTATACATGTCTAGGAGAACAATGATACAATGGCTTATGGTGACAGGAGAAAACACAGCAACTCAGTATAGTGTGCTTTTCTAGAGCAGACGTGCAATGTGATCTTGAGCATGGACTCATTGGTTCCTATCTCTACAAGTAAGATAATAATTCCTTACTCTACTGATCTCACAGATCTCCTGGAAAGATAAATACTTTAGAAATTGTTAGGTGCTTTGATAATATAGCAAAGTATACTTTGAAAACGAGACAGAAATGCAGGCTTTTTTTCCTCTTTTTTCTTTTTCCCTTTTTTTTCTAACTATAATAGCTTTACCTTGTTTTTTGCAAGGTGCGCGTTCTGTGAGTGATAACAATTTTCATTTCCTTCATCTGTATGGCAAGTGGTAACTCTTCGGCAGAGCACTACTTCAGAGAATGCAAAAAAAAGCTCTGGTTCACAGTCAATTCCCCCTTTCCTTCACAAGAGAAAAACAAAATGAAAAATAGGATTAGAGCTAAAGATATATTTTGAGGTAACCAAATGATGACTGGGAGTAAACTTATCAATTTTCAAGCAATTGAAGGAAACAGGATACCTAGGTATATATCAAGATTTCTTTGGAAACGTCTTCCTGTCAGAGTACTTCCTTTTCTACGTGACCCACATAATCAGCTGAACAACGAATGTTCACCACAAATCACCGAGCTGAAAATCTAAACTGAATACAGCTCTTGCTTGTGTCTACCTTACTACTGGGCTTTTTTTCATAGTTTTCTTTTTATAGCATTTTCCTCCTCCCTCCACTTTGATATGCTCTTAATAATAACAAGTTTTCCATAATATTACTGATAAAGTAGCAAAGGAAAGTTACGAACTCATCGTGCATGTCCCACAGCTTCAGAACGAAAAACATCAGAGGAACAAAAAAAAACCCAGCCTATTTTAATATATGGTGCCCAAAGTGAAGGGGAGATTTTTCTTTTCAATGTGCTGAAAATATGGAACTACCTAAACAAACGCAAACATGGATATCCCCCACCTGGATTCAACATCTGTTCTGCTTCTACATCCAAATTATTAAAGAAAAAAGTTCTAGGAATGTTCTAGAAATGTTATTCAGAGAAATTTGAATGTTATTCAGAGATAGTCAGAGCTGAATATACCAGGCTAATGACTATTCACTCATCACCTGAAATAATTTTGTATATTTTTATAAGAAACATTTTTTCGGCAATGATGTTGGATCTTTTTTTAAAGATTTATCTGTTTCCATGCAAAAGACATTAAATGAAAATGGCATCTTCCTTCAATGAGATACTAAAGCCACAGTCAGCATATCACTGCATGAAATAATTATGGAGCACAGTCCGCATTTTCAGGAAATACACATTAACAGTTTCTGAGTCAATTAAAGTTTCCAAGAGTTTCTTCTGATATTCATACAACAGCACACTATAATACCTTGTGACGGTAGTTACCGGCCTGCAGCACTGTGCTGCATTAATGGAAATCTGACTGCATGTATTTTAGCAGGGCTAAAATTTATACTATTTTTAAACACAGATCTCAGCTCTTCCTATTATCTGTTATACATTGTCATGGCAGTGATAGTTTAGTGTTAAGCTAGCAAAAACTGTAAGTCAGATGCACAAAGAGACTAGACCCTATAACAAGAGGTCATTTTCCAGCACCTGCAAACCACTATAAACATCAAATTGCAGTTTTTACACCTTAGATCCCACTCAGCAGCCTAAACACATTCTTACAGGCGTGTTTCTAATATCAGCACCCTTTGGCCTATCTGGACATAGTTCAGACACGTTTAGTTGGCTGGTGCCTGACTTATGCCTGACCTCTTCATTTTTGTGCTGAGAGATGTGGACTTGGACACAGTCAAAAGTCCTATGCTTTAAGGTCTCAACACAGTGCAGTTAACAAAACATTCCTCTCCTCTCTTCTCTCCTTCCCCTAGTCCCTGAAGACTCAGAAAAATCTTACGTCCAGGATGTGGAAGACTTCAAGAATCTCTTCCCTTAGTACTTACTGTGATACTATGAAACAGTGAGTTATTTTTCCCAAGAAGTAGAAGAAAGCCAGTTATTCCCATTACGGGTAGCTCTCTTTATATAAGGACATAGAAGTACATTGTTTCTGTCTGGCCTCACAAATTTTAATTAGGCCATGCATACAGAAAAAGTCTCCTGGGGCCTTTCCCAGTTTTTATAAAAAAAAAAAAAAAATACACTTTTCAAAGAAAGGACTCGGATCTCTGACTCTTACACGCCCTCATGTAAGCTGCGGTAATCAGCTGATGTTTCTGATAAGGACCGTTTAACATAATCTTTTCCTTAGACTTTCCTCTTTCTGTATTCTGGTTCCGCTATGCAAACTGTCAGCAAATTCAGCATTATGAGGTTGAGGGTGATATGTGAGGGTGAGGGTGAAAAAGTTCTAGCTTTCAAATCTACAAACCATAAACTTCATCTAGGGCCCTATTTTCCCACATAGTAGAGATGAGGTTGCCGTAAAAACAATAATGAAGAGAAAAACAAGTGTACAATCAAGAAAAGAGCAGAGAAACAAGATACAATTTTGCATACTAAAAAATTCACAGCAGTAAGCTCTAACAATTCTGTTTTCCTGATACATCTACTGGCTGGCTGATAAAGCTTTTACTCCTCCAGGTTTGTGGCTTTGGAAAGGTTTCCTCTTATACATTAGTATGTGCCCTGTCCTTGCCAGTGACAAGGACAAATGCTAATGACTCCCCAATGCTACCAACAGCAGTGACAAGGCACATTAGTCTAGGTCCAAAGACCATTTTATTCAACTTTCCTTGCTTAATCTCCAGATTTTTTTTCCCAGCCCAATGAGGATTACACTTGACCATGCCTCTTGGTACTCTCAGTTTCATGTTCCTCGGAATGACAGTGAAATGGAAGGAACTGTAATATAGTGATAAGGAAAGAGATATTGGCTTATATATCATGTCACATTAAAAACCTCAAAGTGACAGATGGTGATTCTATTCTCCTTTTTTCCCAAGCTCAAAAATATAAAAGATTTCTAATAGTTTCTCTTTATGAGGCTATATTGAGGTCAAACTGGTCATATACCACTTTATTCCCTGAGATGCAGCAACACAGTACACAGTGCATAACAACTGGAAGACTTTCATTTTAATACAATAACAGGGAGCAAATCAATGATTGCCAACAGAGACTTAATTGTCAACTAACAATCCAAGGTTCTGCTCTCAGCTATTAACTCCAATAGCTCATGTTTTGGGGAGAGGCACTGAATGACATTTCCATTTTTTTTCAGTATGAGGTAGAAAAGTGACTGGATATTTCGGAAGATGCCAAAATACCAGTAGTATTTCATGTGATAGTCCACAATGCAAGCTCATAATCTGATTTGATACTGAAAGCGAAAGCTGTAAAAGGTTAATGATTTGAGTTTATTATCTTATGTCTCTAATTAGAGTAAAAAAAAGTACTTAGGAGTAATTTATAAAACGTTACACATTCTTCAAGTATAACTTAGGCCAAATACAGCTGCCAAGTATAAATTGTTCTGATGTAGCTGTGTTTGCTTGCTTATTTGATTCAAAAATAGCCCTGGCAGCATCTCAATTGCAAGTGTAAGCTTTCTGAATCCAGAGTACACCAGACACCAAACAATGTCCATTTGTAAATGTTCAGAACTGTATCAGCCCCAACTAGCATGAACAGCTCAATGCAAGCTGAACTAGTTTCTAGAAAGTTCATTTTTTTACAATCCGGTAGACATTTTCAAGGTTCAACTCGCACACAGTGGCAGAATCAGTGCCACAGAAATCATGTGAACTTGTGAACTTGCAATGCCCCTTTCAAAAAAAAAAAAAAGTGCTGATTAAACCAGATAGCTAAGAAGCATGTACAATCTCCTGAGCTGTACCAATCAACCCCCTCCAAAGACCAGGCCTAATCACCACCTGCAGGATTGTTCAGAGAAAAGAAAGGAAGTGTTCAATTATATAACTGGCATATATCAAACAGAAATGTGACTGCGTTAGATGTTTAAATAATTTGCTCAGAAGCAAGAGAATCATGGGTTGTTTCTTGTTCCCTCCTAGTATTTTTCATTATATATTAGTAGAATAAGCTTTGCAGATAATCTTGGAAGAGAAAACTGTGAGCAAGCATCAGGTGCAACGTCTACAGACAAGACGCCTGAGGATATGGAAACATAATACACAGAAACACCTAGTAAGTTATGATCTGAAGTGAGTAGATCAAGACTGACTTCTGTAGGAACATTACTTTATGGAGAAGAGGGTGCCCTTGGCTGTACCCAGTGGTCCTCATGTCTGGATAAGGGATCACTTGAAGCCTTGAGGACCAGCTGTAATCTTGATTACAGTAATTGACATTAACGCAATTATACCATCCTGCACTCATTAAAAGCATTTGCCTGTGTAGACTGAGGGCATCATTAAGGGAGAACAAGGCTTCTAAAATATGAATTCTTTCAAATGTCCTATAAAAGTCAAAATCTTTTTCATGTTTTTCACATTCTTCAGGTAGACACTGATGACAAACTGACTTAAAAAATTTTTTTTTAATGAGAAATAATAGTGTACAGTTAATGTCAAATAATAGACAACTGACGGACGCTAGTTTTAGACATAAAAAGTTTAAATTTCACAGAAGTTCTGGAAAAGCTGAACTATACAGTGATCTGCTCCTGCTACAGTTATTCTCACACAGTATGTGCAGGAAAGCGAAAAAAAAAAATCAAATACTGCAGTCAAAGCTGTTAAAAAGCACTACCTCAGCAGGTTTTTATTTTTTTCCGCCTGTCCTTTGGATTCTATTTATTGTAGGTATTTTAGTTTTAATATTGCACAGAAGATACTTTATCACATAGGATTTACAGCTCATTTTAAAACTCATTGTTTCAGAAGTAACAGAGCTAATGAAGTTAATGACATTTTTGAGGTCTCTACTGTGTGAGCATGCAGTAGTCTTTCCTTCAGCAAACCTTTTAATATTGTATCCTTTTCTTACAAGATTCTTTTCATGATATATAGAAGAAAATACATTTTTGAGACTCCTGTCAAAACTGGATAAAGTTGCTCATGGTCCAAACATTATGTACGTGAAGCCATGTGCATACAGTGAGAGTAATTAAGCCTCTCAAGTGAACTCACAAATATCACATAGTAAGTATTGCAAAATAATTTAGTAAATTATTTAGTAAATAAAAGTATGGGTCATATACCTATATCTATGGATATCTTGGATATAAAGACTTGCAACAGACTATGTTGCTATAAGCCCACATAGGAAGTCCAGTGACATCATGTCAGCCTCCTGCAAAGCTCCATCTTCTTGCAGTAGAATAACAGGGTAATAATGTGTTTGAAATGATCCGCCGTCACAATATCCCTTTGACTGATATTTTTAAAAATACAGAACAGAAAGTGCTCTGTGAAGAAGTGAAGAATTCTTCAACAGTCCTGTCTTCTTCACTTTCTCTTTCCCTTCTGCCCAAGCTGGGAGAAAGAAGTTCCTGTATGTTTTTTTAGTTTTTTTTTTTTACTTTTAGTGGAGGTTGTATTAGAATCAAGTAGCTAGAACAAGCACTCATGTTCTATAAATAATAACATAGGGACTTTGTACTCCTTGCTTATTGTCTGAGAGAGAAATGGCAATGATAGTTTTAACCTTGTTCTCATACATTTGGTTGCATTATCCTTTCTCCCACATCGCTATTCCCTAAGAAGTCTGGATTTTTCCAAAGTTGTTTGAACCTTTTAAGCAGTTTCCTTTCCCTCTAGGTCAAAGAGGAATACATTTAAATTTTAGTATCTTTCACTCTATAAAAAATAAGTGTTATTTGCAAGAAGTATTTATCAATGGAATTATAGTCTCAAAACATACCTACGTGGTCTCACTCTCTTCAGGACTTCTTACTGGATTAAATATTGTCAGCAAGCAGATCCTTCAAAGGGGATCAGGGACCAGGGCCACCAGCAATTTAAGGAAGTCTTTAAGGATGTCATCTAGGGTAAAGGAAAGCTTTCGAAAGAGTTCTGAATAGAAATGAAAGGGCTTTATCATCCTATGAGTCGTGCTCCAGTGAAAGCTTCTCTTGCTTTAAGGCAGTGGTTCAAAGACGCTCCATTCGCTACTCCCTGATGGTATCACAGATTTGATCTTTCTACAGTTTTTATTCTATGCATTTAGTTTACATATATCCTTAGTCTGGAAAGAGTGTCACTGTAAACTTGCATTTACCTATTTATCTTCCACTGCCTGCAGGTTGTTTCTCAGTATCCACATCACTTTTTTGGCACCTACTGGTCTGTATACAAACTTGAAATTAATAAATGCTCCATTTACTTCATTTCTTTCATCATGACTGTAGTACAGTTCCTTCTTTGCTTTTCTTTTTCTGACTTAAGCTATGAGTTCTAAGTTTTATGAGCAAGCTTTAAATACCCTGCAGTTCATTGCCAGTTCTTGTCAGATACAAGCCTACTTTCCAAACTCCTTTATACTATCACCTTAAGACACAGAACTGTGTGCTGTCCACACCCTTTTGCCTCTCCATTCCAACATTTGCACAGCCTTCAACTGCACTTTTCCTTTGAACTCTGTATTTAGGTTGCTTTGCTACTACCTAACCTTAAGTGTCTTAGCTTTTCTAAAGCATGTTCCTTGACTATGTTTCACACATAGAAACTGGAAATGCTTCCTATTTCTTGGATATATGTCTCAGCCCTCATTCAGCTTGGTGAGACCTTGCCGTGCAAAGGGCACGCCATTCCTCAAGCCTTGGCCTGTAAGGGCAGAAAACCTGAATACATAAGCCAAAAGTGAGCTGTGAGATGCTCCAAGCACTTGAATGATGAACTTGGCCCACAGTCTGGAAAATATTTCTGTAGTTTTTTTTTTTTTTCTTTCTTTTTTTAGTCCCATACAATAGAACATGATAATTACCTTTTGGGTCCTCTATGAAGTAAGCCAGTCTTCTTAAAAGGATACTTAAATTGACTAGGTAGTTACTTAATTATGTTGTCCTTTTAAGATAAAAAATGACAAATAAATACGTTTGCTAGTTCTTAAGTAGATTCCTAAAAGATGGAGGCTGGAGTTAGGACTGTGTTCCTGAATATCTCCCCATCTGAATCTGTAAGACTGCTTCACAGTAATCATGAAACAAAATACGTATTCATTCATTCCTCTTTCCGTATCACCATGATTTCTTGGAAGGGATTTCATCTGAGTGAAATGTTTTAATGAAAACACTCAAATATGGCCAGGTAATTAAGCATCTATCCTGACATTATTTTTAAACAGGTCACTGTAATTTTTGGATACATTGCCTATTTTATAGAGTTTTATCAATGCCTTTTTTTTTTGGGGGGGGGGGATTTTATGCTTCAGAGAAGACTGCAGGGAGCAGCTACAGTTTCTGAATATCTAGTACCTATCTTTACTATTTATTCAGTCAAGAATCTTGTACAGTCTGACAGAGATCTTTGTGAAATATTCTTTTTTGCCCCATATGCTAACTTATTTTAGGGGAAGACTGATTTATATATCAACATTCAAAGTCTTTGATTTTTGATGATGTATAATTTTTCTGGAATCTGATTCTTTTCATGGGAATGAAGTTCACATTTTAAAGCATTCTACTCTATCACAAGCATTTTCAAACTGCTGTTATTTCTGTGGTCTGTAATGTCTATCATACATGATAGTTCATAGTATAGACTTTATTTTAATTAATCGGGATAGTGTCTCTTCTAAAACAACAAAAATTTCTAGGAAGGAGAGAGTCAACTGATTTCACTGTCATCTGTACAGAATACCAAAGAAGTTATTCTGCATTCTCCCTGGCACGCTGCAATGATAGTTAAAATTCTGTATGTCACTTTGTGAACAGGATTGTTGCTGTCTGTGATGTGATAAGCTTGATAGATGATGTGCGCTATATCAGCTGATACGTTGCAGATGGTTACCCATAATCCCCAAATATCAGGGTAATCTGCATTGACAGAACCTCCAGTATAGACACTACTGCCTGTTCAAACTTCTCATTCAGTCCTTCATAATACACTACCTTTCAGCAATAATTGTAGCCCTTTTGAACATGTATGAATACAAAGAACATTTATAGGCACTCAGGTAGTAAGGGTGATTTGTCTCAATGACACAGGAGGAACAACTCCGCTCAGTAATGGTGAGAATTCTTATCCCTGTAATAAAGCGGTTGGCTAAATCGTAATTCAATACAAAACTCGAAAGACTCAACTCTTCGTCGTTAGGCAGGTAAGGGTATCAGAAAACACCTAACAAACTTTTATCAGACACTGACCTTCTCTCTTCTGAGAGCAAACACTCCTACTAAAAAGGGAGAACTGCTAAAGTGCAAAGAAAGATCCTATATCAGAGCTGCATGAGGATAAAAAGGAATTGGACAGGCTGTTGTTTGGGGCGCCAACATCCAAACTCAGTTTCACTGTTCCATAAATGACTTCCCTTTCCACTGAAAGCATTCAAAATATCCATTGCTCTACAAGCAATTTTTGAGCAATGCTACTGTTTTCCTTCACTTCCTTAAACACAGCATTACTCCTAGGTATAAAAAGTTTATGGTAGCACTTCTATTTACATGGTTAATCATACTTACATTATATTTCAATACAGAGCAGCACCTTTTAAAAAAATAATGAGTGCATTCAGACCACAGAATATTAAAATCTGAAACTTCTACCTTGCTAATTCAAAACAGGACTAAAAGTTCCAGTAATATTCTATGGTATGGGAGTTCACAAAATATTTTAAGAGAATTCTAAAAGAACTTCAAGTGTAATACTGAATTTTATTCTGTTTTTCCAGTCAATGGTATATGTTTATATTCTTCAAAATATTTCAACAAAAACTACCAACAACCTCCAGATGGCACATATCAGTTCCCCTAGCTAACTCTCCCTAGCTGAAAGGGGCAATGCTTGAGGGGACTGGGGGGTTGCATTTACTTTAGCTGTCTTTCAGGTAAAAAGTAGGAAAAAAAAATAATTTCTGAGTAAGTAGCACAGCCTTAGGGACCTTCAGAATCACAGATGTGTGTGCAGCTTGACAGGAACTCAGACAGGAACTCATGCATATGCAAAAAAAATCACAGAGACTTGTTGTCTTATGAAATGTTCAGTGTTTTGGCACTGGACAGTCCAAAGAAATCACTGACCTTCTCTCTTGTTCAGGAGCATTATTTATAAATGAACGTCTGTTTTCTGTGAGATTCTACAGTTCCGATGAAAAGATTAATAAATGAAACCTATAAAAAGTAAACTACTTGATAGTAAAACAATCTTGCCTATTTTCACTCTATTTCACTATTCACAGATGTCTGCTTATTTAGATTATCAAGGGAAATGATCTTTAAATAGTTCATCAAGTGAAACTACTGCAGAGGCTTCTTGCTGAAGCAAGTGGAACTCATACATTGTCCTGCCAAACCCAGGGAAAGATAAAACTCTGTAGTAGAAGAGCAGACACTTGTCCTGCTCAGAGATAATGGCTTAGAAAGAGAGAGAGACCATTTTCATCTTCTAGTTTACTTTGAATAGTTCTAAGTAGTTCTGGTTACCATGCTACAGCATGAAAATGTGACTCATGGACATATCACAGTCATGGCAACATTTTGAGTAGGTTCTCCTTGAGTTTGTCCAGAAGTGTCAATAATTCTTTTTTAGCATAAAATTTTATAAATTCCAACAGTGGAATCTTTGAATCAACTGACAAATTATTCCTGAGAATTCAACGCATAACCTTCTGCTTCGTGTATGTATTAGTCTTCTTTTTGAAGTAGTATATCGAGACTTTACATTTGTGCTTTCTAAACAGTGCTAGGTTTGCTAGGCACCCACACTAGCGCAGTTCATTTTAAGATCCGAGACCACAAAATCGTAAAAATTTCCTTCCTTCTCTCTTAAATCTGATTCTTGTACTTAGGGAATGCTTCAAGTTTTACCAGGTTTATCATGATCTCTCCTCCCTTGCCTCAGAGTCCACTTTCACAGCACTGCCTCACAGTTTTTTCCTGCGGGGTCAGGGTATCTGGAAAGCCCTGGAGCTGCACAGACAAGGAACACCAAGCAAAAACAGGATGGTGTAGCTGAAGAGCCCATGGGGAGGTTAAACTCCCCCTAGCTTTACCCTCATGCCATCCTTGGTAACAGAACCGTTTGGCGGACATAGCGGCGTTGGCTGTTCAGTGCATTACGAAAGAACGGGCTGCAGCTCCTAGGACATGTGGCAGGAGGGCACCTCTTTGCATCTAACGAAACTCGACTTCAGCGAGTAGGGAGCTGATAAGGAGCCTCAAAGGATCTCTGAGAAGGTAGGTTACATGTATTTTAAGCCACTGAGGAGAAAGAGATTTAAAATCTGTTTGAATTTTCACGTAGTACATCAGGCAGTAATCCCAACTGTTGCCAGTAGTAAAGGGAGAAAGACTTGGAATTGCAAGGTGTTGGAATGGTGGAATTGCAAATCTTACTGCTTCATAAAAATTAAGCAAATATTGCCTTTGCAATTGCATGGGCCCAAAAGAGCAAATGAGAAACGTTTCTGCAATATTACTTGCATAAAATGCAAATAATCTCTAACAACAAATTGAAGGGTTTGAAGTCTAGAGGTCTCCCATGAAACGGAAATTATATACTAACCCTGAGCATATAGATAAGCAATGATATACATATAAAATTCAGCTGAGAGTGAGCAATGATTTGGGGACACTAATTCTGGTACCTAGACATTCACAACAAGAACATAAAACCACGCAGAATCCTTTTATTTTCTCTCTGGAAAGAGGATGAAACTGTTTATATCTCAAGAGTCTTTCAGTGACATTCACATATCAATACCATATGAGGGGAACTGAAATCTGGCTTCCTACTTTCCTCCTAGCAAATGTGCAGTAAAGCTGTAGTAAATTAGTATATTATGGCAGCAAGAGAAGAGTAGAAATTGAACTTTTATGACTGACTGAAAGCAGCAAAGGTCTCCTCATGGAAGTCACGGGAGTAGTAACGCTAATGGTAAGGGTGCCGCTTGTAAGCAGTGTGAGGAGGCAGTCACGGAAGGGAGGGTCCTCTCGCTGAGGGAGAAAGCAGTGAGCAGCCAGCCCAATCCCCTCTTCATCCAAGGCAGCCTTCATCACCTCCCAGGGAGAGAGGCTTGCTTACCTCGTTTCCTTGCGAAAGTGGCCACTTGCTTGCTGTTCGCTGCACCTGCATGCACACGTGCTCATCCAGAACGATATGCACTTTGCTTTTAGCTGCTGTAATGAACAAGTCAAGGCCATAATGCCAGAATTTAGCTGTAGTAGCTCCCTCTTTAGTAATAAAAAACAAAAGCCTATACATTTGCCATAGGACATGCAGCTTATTGCTTGCATGCGACTCTTTGACTTTAAGTTGACAGATTTTAGAAGGAACAGCAGAATTTAATTTCCTTCAAATTCTTAAAGAAAATAAAAGAGAACAACAGCAATAGAATTGTCCTGCCCTTGCTTCCAACAAATGTTAGTATTAATAGTTATGGCAATGTAACAACGGATCATTAGGCAGAAAATAATCTGGAAATAAGGGCCTTGGCTACAGGATGGTTTCTGAGAAACAGTGAAGAAAATGCCTTATGTCTAAGAACTTAAAATAGTTAAGCAATCACAAGAATAATACACAGATTTAAAATTCAAAATCTCTTTTTTTTTTTCTGGATTCCTTTAAAGAAACAGGGTAATTCATTTTTATAAACACGTCCTCATCCGTTGAAGGTATTTATACATTACTCAGAAAGTTTGGGTATTTATAGAGCCAGTCAATGCCTACTGGCATTGATATTCTGAAATCTGAGATGGACAAGTTTAATGTAATTTATTATTCAAACCTTTGTAGAGCCTGTCAAGGGCGATTGTCTCTTTAAGTTTTCTTTTCAAGCACATCCATACAGCAACCATTTGTACACTAGATGATGGACCGAAGGACAAAAATATCCCTAATAGGCTCAGATGGTCACATAGATCAGTCATGTGCAATTAAATGTTTCTAAATTGATTGTACAATTTAAAAATTCATTTCTCCTCTCCTATATACCAGTGCGTGTCCATCTATCTCCCCTTGCTGTGTCCCAGGGATATATCAGTTTTTCAGAAATATCACAAGTAGTATTATAAACTGAAAAAAAATCCCTTTTAACATCTACAAAAACCCTGGTTTGAAAGTAATGCTATTAAAACGCATGAGAAGTTAAAGGGGGTTGATTGTGAGATGAAAAGTACGTATTGTAGATAGTAACTGAAGACTGGATTGCACAAATTTACCTCTACCATTTCATATAATAACACTTTTATCTACTTCTCCTGTAATGCAAGCCAGAAGTACTGGATCTGTTCAAAGATGCCAGAAATCCTTACATTTTGCAAAGAGTTAAACTATTTTCTCAGGTCATCAGCTACCCTGAGTTCCTAATGATCCACCAAAGAATTAATGCAGATGTAAATGAGGCAGAAGTGGAACAAGGAACCAGAAAAATTTATGTTACATCCATATAGGAATAGCACAATGGGAGGGATTAATGAAGTGAAGTGAACCTTCAATTACATCTCACTTGGTAACAACAAAATCATCTTTAGCGCGTACTGGTCTACACAAACATTTTGCAGAATTATGACTCACATGATCATTCGTCTTGAGGACACAGGGAAAAAAGGATTCCCTCACAAATATAATTTGGTCACCTGTGATTATTTTCAGTATAATAGGGGAATCAACATTATCCAACAATCTGACCAGCAAAGCTAGTACAGCATTTAAAGGGAAGGAAATGAATTATTTTTCTGATATGGTTATGGGTTACCACCACTTGCTAGTCTAAGCACCCTGAACAATAAACATTTCTGGTAACTACAAAAGCTGGTGAATTTGATTAAAAGGATGCTATACAGAATAATCTTTCTAGGGGGAAGAGAAGCGACCAGAACTGGCTGGTTCCCTAGAACTGGCTTCCGAAAGCCTCCTGATAATAAGTTGGAATAAAGATCGATAAATAAAACTATGCATATTCTCCTTTTTATCTTTTCAGTATTTAAAGTATTTGATTTCTTTGTCTCATGGCTTAAGCTTTTTAAAGAAATGTAATCAGAAATTCAAATCAGTCCAACGGCTATATGAGTTTGCTATAAGCAAACATTGTGTACTTTTAAAATATTTTCTGTATATTCTGTATGTATCTTTTGGTGTGTACATGCCATTAGTTTATTTTAAGACAACTGAAGATCCTAATAGTAATAAAAGATACTAGATGAACAAATGAAACAGGTTAGAATACCTGTTTTCTCAAAATTGAAATTGATCATCAAGTTGCCTGAATTATTCTTTTTCTTCTCCTCCCTTTCTCCTCTTTTGCTGTCCTGTACTCAGTTAGGACAGGAAGTAAAATGTTCCAAATATTTTAATTCCTGTACTTTGACTAGGCTCAAAGATGATAAATTCAAAAGTCTAAACTTCTGTATACGTTTTACTTTTAGGAAAGCCATAAGAATTCAAGGCAAATTCATTCAAATTTCTCCAGCTGCGGCAGTCAACTGGGAATGGACTTTTTTGAATCATAATTGAAAATTAACATTTTAACTTTCCCAGGCCTGTGAATCTTTAATTATTCTCATTATAGGCTGATATATTGACGGTTCTTCCTATCTTTCTTCAGCATGAGGGATTCCTTTATTCCATAAAAGCAATAAGTTGATATAAATTGATAACTGTACTTCATGCTTTGATGCATAGAAGAAGGATTCTAGATGAACCATCAAGTTAGATCATAAATTTACTCAGTTGTATTGCCTGCCAGGCCGAAGGTGCTTTAGTGATTCATGGCTGAGAGGGTTCCTAATAAACTCTCGAGACCTCATTCATTTTTGAAGTTTGTTTCCCCCATTATCTTAGCCAAGATGGGCTAAACAGAAAAAAAAAAAAAGTGTTAGTTCAGAAAATCCCAAGACCATATGCATGAACATCAGGCTTCTGTATGTCTATGTGTATACAAGCCTGACATGTTTCATACATGTATGCTACTGAATCATTAACTAAATTCAAATAATATTGTATAAAGGTGGGTTATAAATACCCTGAGAAGCTAAAGCAGCCAATAACAATGTAAACTTACATTGTAGCTTGCAACTAAAAAATAGTAAAATATAAATCAATGATTTCTTTTTAATTTTTCTTAAGAATATTAAGATCTCTTTTCTTAAAGATCTCTCAGGAAAAAAAAAAAATGAAAATTTCTAGAAGCAAATACATGCTCAGACTCAGTATACAGAACGCATCTCTGCCCCCCAAAACTGACAGTACAAATAAGGAACACAATAACGAGGAGGTGGGGCAGATACAGCAAGGAGAGTGACTATCTGGGGTCACTACAGTGAATCAGTGGTAAGAAAAAAGAAAGCACATACAGAGTTCCGGCTCTGACTAGTGGACAACACGGGTGCCAGAGTCAAATTTCACATCATATCTTCAAAAATGAAGCAAAATGTTTCATATACAGTTTTCACCTTTTGCTAATAATTTATCCATGGTATTTGTTTTTGCCCTCTTGATAGATCCACAGAGAAAATGGGAAAAGAAAACCTTGTCTTCATGAAGTATGCAATCCTATTTCATTTTTCCAGCATTCCTACTGCAGCTTAACGAAAATAGCATGTTCCAAAGTTTCTTCACATCCTTCTCACTCTTATACAGCAAATTAATTTAATGGGGAAGGGAAAAGACAGGAAAATATGACAAAATAGTATCACAGACGTTTTACATCTCCCTCTCTTACCATATTACTTGACCCTTAAACAAGAAGACAGAATGCCCACTATATGGAAAAGTTAATAATGTGCACATTTGAAAAGAAATAAAAATGAGTATGTTTATGTTCTGTACAGCCATAATAATCAATCTAGCAGTAAAGAACAGACCATCAAACTAGGATATTACGGTAGGTTACACAGCCATATACTGAGCGAATGAAGTATTCACATATTTGCACAACCTCCATTTCTAACACAATTCATCTCTTTTCCGTCTGCCTTTTAGGTACTCAGTGCCAAGCTAGATCTGTAAGAACTTAAATGCAATCAAATAAAATACAGGCATCAACTGCAACTTCTTGAAGAAAGTGACGTTTAAGCCTGTATCAATCTCTGTCCAGGTTTTTGCTCAACAGCTGACAAAATGGGGAACAAAGTAATTACACATCCCATCTAACCTAAAGCTTATCTCCTAATTAAAGCTGAAGCTTTAATTCTTTGAAGTTTGATTTTGGAATTTATGTAAAATATTTTTATGCTTCTTTCTCCATTCTGGATAACAAAGAAGATAAGGAATATGGTGCTTTTCCAAATGAATGAGGATGTACTATATGGGGCACTTATGAATGGAATTTTCTACACACCTCTGTTGCAGACTAATCAGAAAAATATGTGCTAACAGGGAGATATAAGAAGTGCCCACTTTCCCCTTCTGCTATCATTACACTTGTAAACGGCTTCCTACAGTTTTTCTAGACTTTAAGTAAATCTCTATCAATTTTATTTGTCTAGAGAGAAACACAACAGACAGCTACGGCACCCCCAACAGTGTATCCTGTTCTTTTTCAGGGATAAAACGGATACTGCAGAGTTCACGGGCTTTATATGGAAAATGCAAATTTGTTTTTCCCACTCCTTCTGTAACACTTCTCACATAACCAATATTTTTCACACAGAAAAGATATTTGCTTAAACTGTAAAACTTTGAAAGGGAACAAAGCATCTTCTTGACTTCTGAAGTCCAGAGTGGCCAGTAAGGGACTCTGACAATGTTAGCGTTTTAGAACACATAATACGTTCAATATTTATTACAAAAAAAAAAAAAAAAAAATAGTATTAACTCTCACGCTTGAAATATTTAAATAGTTAAAAGCATGTGTTTCTAGCATGAGGGAGAAAATGGCTATCAAGAAGTACAAAATCAGAAACAAAGACAATTACTACAGTGTTTTAATTGTAAAGTGACCTGGAGGTGATCAAAGTCATGTACCTGATATCCAAATGAGGCAAAAAGATCATTAAAGTTAGACAGATTCAATCACAATCATCACTTCACGAGTACTACAGGAGAAACAGAAATCAAGTTCTTGACAATAGTATAGCTGAAATTCCCTTGATTGGGTCAGTTACTGAATACTTTCATTGCAGGATAGTTTCCTGTTTATGGTGTTTAAAAATTCAAATAATCTAATGAACTCCAAATTCTTACTATAAGGGAGTTCATACTTTACTTTATTGATGTTGATCTGCAAAAAATAGTACTCCCATTGGAGAAGACATTTCTGCTGCATTCCTCCTTTAATACTGTCACGGTTGATCAGAGATAATAGAAAAGTATTTACCGTATTATATGCTCTCCATTAAGACAGAACTTTCCTATTTGGAAAGTATTGAGCATCAGTGAGTTCAACTGCAATTCAGGACTGTACTTTTTAAAACCATCTTTGTTACCTACTTGGAAAAGTGGATTCCTTGTTGTCTGCTTTTTATGTAACACTTGCACACAAGCTTTGAATTTTATTCCAAGAATTGATTTTTTTTATACCAAAACCATTTATATCCCTGAGATAACACAGAAGTACTTCTACTGCTGTATTTTTTTTCACCAAAGCAAAGCTAATAAATGTGAAATCCTCTCTCCACACTCAAGATATCAAGGTAAGGCGGATACGTTTGAAAAATTGCTCTAATACATCAGAAAATATAAAAATCAATAAGCTATAAAAGCTAAAATGCTTCTTCAATTTTGTCCCCTTATTGCTCAGTGTAGGTGGCCAGGGCACTGAGAACAGCCCAAGGTTGCAAAAAAGCTATTATACATCTAGATGCGCATGGTGAGGAATATATGAAATCCCCATGTAAGTCTGAATGCACACTTGAAAAACAGAGGGGAGCCAGGCATGGCCTTCAAGTTCTTGCTCATTTGATTGAGGGCTTGAAAGTGTGCTTGAGAGATTCTGCAGCCATAGCTGTGCTTCATGTCACCTTTGTTCGAACATGAAATAAAACTTTAAAGAATAATTTCTATGTTTTTCCCCTTGCGTCTTTTGGGGCAGTGAAATTTCCACTTTTTATTGGGTGTATATCCAGAAATTAAAGGCAGAAACCTGCCCTACTGGCCAGAATTTTTTTTGAAAGTCAGTATGTTACTTTTTTCATGCATTTCTTTCCAAAAGTCAAATACAGTCCGTTGCAAGCTAGTTAGCCGCATTTTGAAAGCAGAAATCAGAAAAATTAAAATCAAAATATAAATCAGTCAGCTTTTTTCATGTCCTTGCACATATCTGCACACAAATCCTCTTTCAGATGAAGGGTGCAGCCCTTCCACATGCTGGTGGCCATCCCCCAAGAGGGGTTCAGTTCTGCTGCTAGACTAATTTAAGAGCTTGAAAGCCTAAAGAATAGATCATGAAAGTTTTCCAACTGGTATTTTTACATAAATTATGATTTCCTCTTTTATATAATTAATCAGAAAGTTGCCAAACAGAACATTTTTAACTGAGCTGTGGCCAAAATCTTTTATAACAAAATTCATGTGCTGCAACAGAGGTATCTCTACCGAAAATGTAACGGGAGCAGTAATAAGTGCTGGGTGAATAGCATGGTGTCTAGATTTTACTGGGTAGCCATTTGCTGCAGTAGCTATTCAGTTGCTCTAATTTTCTCAAGGTTCACATTTCCCACAAAACCTTATATCATATGAGAATTAGCCAAACAAAACAGTCTTCCTCTGCATTACCCCTTCTTCTCTTCCATATCTCTAAAGTGGAGTCAGCATAAGGAAGCCAGGTGCAGCAACTCTTTTCAAAATTTCCATTACACATGGATATTTTTCCATGGAGTTTAGAATAAACTCCTCTGAAATTCCCGACAACTGATTTTCTCTTATAGCTTGAGATCTCTTCGGGGAATATTCTTATGACAGAAAGCTAGTCACTGCTATTCTTTCAAAAGCAAACTCATTTTGGTCAAATCACTCAACTATGAAAAATCACTGCCTTCATCCTGGAGGTGAGGAGTTATGTTCAGGTATGCTTTACACTATTTATCATACATCAAACAAACAATGCCCTGCCATTCTTTCTCGTATTGGTTTAGTCAAAATTCCTACCAAGTTTTTGAAGTAGAACAGAGCCTCTACCAAAAAGTTATATAGCATTCCAAAGAAGCACACAGAATTACATAAAAAACACCTCAAACATCAAAGGAACTTGGGTCTTCAGATCACGCTGGCATTCTGGCAAAATGCACACAAACAAGCCTTACGCTAGACTTGGTCTATATGGCAGCTATTAAAAGACTTATTTTCTATTTCTTGTTACTGGTTTTAACTGAGAGGAAATACCAACTTTAAAACATTAACCCAAATCCTTCATATTGTATATGTGCCTTTTCTTTTGCAAGCTGTGCAGGCATTTTTGCTACATCAGCTTTTCCTGGCAAAGACAGAAGTTTAAATTTATAGCAGATTATATAAACAGCCAGAAGAACTACATCTGTCATAAAGCAGAGCTTTCTTCTTGTTGTGAAACAGGAAACCTGACAAATTGTAGATGTCAATATTGAGCTGTGAACAAAGTCTACAGAAGTCAGGGATTATTTTTAATTGATTGTTTATAGTAACACAGTAAATGGATGAAATACATTTATATTGCATTCTTGCACATAACTTCGTGTCCAAATCAAGCTGAAGGCAACTGCAATATGTACTCTACATAAAAATATTTTGGTGGTATCTAGAGTTATTAGAATACATTTTCATTTGTAACAGACTAAACAGTAGGTTTTAGAAATCTGAAATAAAATCTGTTAGGCATAGCATGAATGAAGTCAGCCTTCGCATGCTTATGATTGCAGTTATGTCTCTGAACAAAGCCAAGTCTGGTTCTCCCTGAGAAGAACAGTCTAATGGACCTAGTGAACTGCCCTTTGTGCTTATAGCAGCTCTCAGTATTCCCTCCGATCAGACATGGGAAATGGGAATTCAATTATGAAACAAATTACGGATCAACACTCCTCTATAAATAGAGGCTCTTTTAAAACTCTTCTGGACCAGAACCCTATACTTTATCCGTAACTTTGAAAGGTGAGGAGAAGGGAGCTGAAATTTTGCCTTCCATGCAAAGCTAATTGAGTCAGCGATTATTTTTGGCCATGTCTCTATGGAATGTTTCACATGAAGGAAACTACGAACTGGAATTTCAAAAGATTTTTTAAAGAGATGTTTTCCTAATTTCTTTTATATATATTCCTGCAATTTATACAAGTTAAATACATAAAATATAAAGTATCAGTATCAAGTTAAAAGTTAAATTACTTGTCAGAAAAAAGATTTATTAAAGTATAAGATAAATGCCATCCTAAGTTTTTAAACTTCTAGCAAAAATATATGTTTATATATAAAGCAGCACCTTCTAAACATTCTATTATCTGTAAGAGCAAAATCATTTTGTACATTACAGATATGTAGTCCATTCCCTGCACTTTCATTACTTTTTTTTTTTTTTAATTTAATGGTTTTGAAGTTTATATACTGTCAACTTTTCCCTACAGTCCTGAGTTTCAAGGTCAGATAAAGATCAAGTTTATATGAAGGACCAAGTACTGGGCACAAACATGATTCGACTTTATCGTGAACAAATGACTAAGCAATCTTTTTTTTTTCCTAAATCTCCAGGCATTTTACAGTGGATGTGGGAATATACCATGACAAGATTTATAAAAAGTAGATCTCAGCTAAGCAATGACTCATTCCCAAAACTGGATTCAAAAGAATATATTCTCTTGACAGTAAATGACTATTAAAAACCTAAAATAAGGTAGCTATGTCATATTTATGTCCTGCAAAATACACTGTAGGGTGCTGCAGTTCTCACTTTTTATGATTGTTTTTCAAAATTATGAAAACTTGTTTATCACAGAAAACAAAGAAGAAAAAAAATATATCTATTCCTGTAAGAAACAGTCCTTCCTTGCATCAGCTAAACAAAGTTGAAATTCAGTACTATTTATTTAAATGTTTTTTAAAAATTAGCTGCAACGAAAAAGTAGATGTACTTGTGGGTTTTGCTGCTTTACTGCTGCTTTACGCTCTACTAAGATGGTTGTGGGTTTTTTTGTTGTTGGTTGGTTGGTTGTTGGTTTGCTTCTTTTTCTGGTGAATTTTTCCCTTGGAAACATAAGTGATTGGCCTCTTCAGTTATTCGCAAAAAAGCCTATGAGAGCAAAACACTCATATGGGTAATGCCATCGCAGCGGCCAGAAACCTGACCTGCATTTCCAACATCCTTTAATTGAAGACTAAAAAAGCAGACTCAATGAAGGGTTACGAAAACTACAATTCTAACTTCAGCTTTATTCTTTCAAACTTTATCTTCCTGGATTCTTCTATTTATTAGTCATCCTACCTACAGATGCCTGTTACATCTGTATGATCTTTGCTACAAAGACACCCAAAAAGTATAATGACCTATCCTTTGAAGAGGCCGAGAGTAAACTGCTACCTAAACTCTCAGCCTCTGGGTGCTCTACAGTTACCCAGAAATATATTATTTCCAAACATGCACTGTTTCGATCTTTGTGACAACTGGCCTCCCAAAGGAAGATGGATTAATTCAAGTAGATGGATTTAGGAAAACACATTCCTATGCTACAATCTAAATGAAATAGCTTTCGGTCCAGCTGAATTGGTAGCACTTATACACAACACTTTGTGGAATAAATATTACACTTCATCTTATGTAGAAGTCTTGCCAAAAGGAAGCTGGATGGCTATAGGCATTTTTATGCAAGATTATTAAAAAAAAGATGTATTTGCAGGGGGACACTCAATATAGGAGCTGATATTCTCGTATTACTATTTGCTGATACTGAGCTCTATAGGGATATAATTATATGTATAATTAATATCATTCCTGTTATAATCTGCCTGTTATAAATATAATTTGCCATAGTGATACACTAACATGAAGCAAAGCACCTTTCTCTCATCTTTTCTTCTTTCATTTTGGTAGGCTCCCTAAAAAAGGTTAAGAGAACTAAAATGAATAGTATAACTGGGGTATGCTGAAATATAAATGTGGTCATTCATTTGTTGATTTATAATCCCTTTTACTTCAGGAAAATGGATAGAAGTCCTCATTATGGAAGTGAAGAACATAATACGAAAGACTGTAACTTCTTTCACAAAGACTTAGCATGACTTTCCATAAAAGTTTCACAAATTTTCCAGTACAAACTCAGCCTTTCCATCAAAAGACCATACACTGAAGCTGACGAATGATCTTGAAATAGTCCCAGTCAAGGAAATGAGGAAGAAGTTCTTTAAGAAAGTCAATTCAACTTTTGCTGTTCTAAGCTATTTGGTTTAGGATGTTATTTCATAGGTTTTGTAATTCTAGAGATCTGCCTTTCAACAGAAACTTGGTTTAACCAGAATAAAAATTCCATCCTTCTATGCATTTACTTATATGCACATTTCTATATGAAAACTTCGTAAATACACATACAAGTCACTTTTTTATTATATATGACTGATGATAGACTTTACATAATTCGAGCACATTTGTCCAAATACGTTTATTTGTGCCTATAGAGAATAGAGATAACACAATTTGGGAGGACATTTTATCCATCAATATGGTATGGAATTCTCTATAAAATCCATGCTTAATTTTAGCATTCTTGACAGATTCCAATTTCAATATTAGAATCATGCATGTCTAAGTTCTTTTGCAATTTCAGACAGATAAAATGTTTGGTTAGATTCAACAATAATATAATACCTTTTTTCTTACTGAGAAACAATTTATAACACAAACAGCCTCATTACTGGCAAGGCAATTACTTCAGAGGAAGGGGCTATTCAGTGAAGATAAAGATATCAGAAATCAGACCATGCTGTTGCTCTCTACAGTTAAATTCTGGTCGTAGTAGGAGATTTTGGTATCCATGGAGATAGGAGACATATATGTAAGATGAACTTCTTAACCCGGGATCTGAAAACAGTTCCCAACTCTGTGGAATTTTCTCTATGTCTTAATATAATGACACTATAGTGGTTTTGAAATGCTCTTTAAAGTTGGTTATGAGGAAGATGTCCTTAATCATAAACTAGTTTAGGAAAAAGTATGGGATGCAGTGCAAGATAATTAAATAAACCAATACTAAATTATTTCCATTATTAACGACATCTAACCAAAGATGCATACATTACTTTTGAATTTGAAGCTTAAATCACTATGAAGCAAACCTTTATTTATTGCTTTATTAACACAGGTTTGACTGCCTTCTGAAAAAATGGAAAAGATACATCATTTTCACCTCTTTGTTTTTTACACAGTGACAATTTCTCATATTCCTAAGCTATGTTGAATGTTTATAATATATGTTGGCAATTTTTTTTTCAGTCGGAAAAAAAAAAATCCCAAATAGTATATTTCCATGATCTTCTCTGTACAATCTGCACATTGTATCCTCGTAAGTATAATGCAACAACGATTGTATTGAAGTTAGCCATGAAAGACAAAGATAATATTATGAAAAAATCTTTACAGACCATAGTATCAACTGCAGATCAAATTAAAAAAAAAAAAATTGAACAGAAATGTTAATTATATACATAAAGAGAGCCAAGATGTGAACAGTTAATTAGCCACAAAGGGAAATTAAAACTAGATTCCTAACTGGTACTTACTATCTGGCAATATTTTTATTAAACAAAAAAAAATTGATTTGTCATAGGAAGTACTTTAGAATCCAAAAGGAATGGTCAAACACATAAACTGGGTTAAAAGCTGACAATCACAGAGGTCAGCACAATATCAGCAACTTTTCCAATCAATATGTTTTTTGTTAGCAATTAGCAGCTAAACTAAATCACAGCGATACCTTCCAAGACTCAGGGGAACACAATTCCGCTTGGCCAGTGGTTTGTCCTTCATTACACTGAATTATTTTATAGAGCTGCAGCAAACAATTTGTGAGAGTTGATGATTTCAGATCAACAATTAAAGCTTCCAGAAGCTTCATGGTTATTTTGGTCACTTCTGTGCCACAGTGCAGTCATTACATCACAGATTTAAAAGAAGGAATAAAAGAGAAGTATGAAAATAGGCATTTTAAGAAGGGAGATATTGAAAGCACTCCAAACTGGAGTCAAGATGATCACATGGACTTAGGTATAAAAATACTTAAAAAAATGACACATCTATGGTACATTATTTTTGGTGTTGCAGAAGCCCTGAGTGGAGCCATGCGCCAGTTGTACCTGCAGCCCCAGCTCCAGGCAAACATCTTCACCAACTAAAGCTGACAGGAGGAAGAGGAGAAGCAGAAACGTGAGGAGAGCCTGACCAATGCAAGTCCCTTCAGTCAAACTAAACGTAACACCATGGTAGATGTGTGAAGGTGGCAAGTTCTTCTGAGGCTTTAAGGCATGTCAGTAGACTTAGACATTTTCCATTTAATTATTATTATTCTTTTTTCTTTTTAAATGAGACTAAATGATTTAACATGAAAATAATTCTAATACAGCCACAAATCAAAAGGCCTTTTTTTTTACTTGATAAATCCTATGTAATTTCTGTAATGTGTAATTACAGAAAAAGGTAATGTGCTCATTTCAGTCGAGTACAGGGACCGGAGTTTGCACAGACTATAAAGCTTTAAGTAACTCCCAACTACCTACATTTCACAACTACCAAGGCCTAATGCAGGACTGCAATATTTCCAAAGGAACCGCATGAGACATGTCTTTTCTCAGATGTGCCCAGCCTGGTGGACAATCTTGAATAAAACATGTCACCTCATGGTTCACGGCCACCTCTCAAATTTATAGGACAGTGTACTATTGGGGAGGACATTTCCTTTTGATGCCTAATGAGCTCATTTAAAAAAAAAAAAAAAAAAAAAAAATCCCTCTTGTTTCCCCGTTATTTCCTTAGCCAGACCGTTACCTGCGCGGGGCGCAGGAGAGCCCGGCCAGCGCTGCCGGCCGCTTCGGTCGCCAGTGGAGGAGCTGTCTTTGTCGCGTCCCGTTCCCTTCGGGCGATTGGGTCGTCCTGTCCCTCTCGATGGCTTCGATTCCCGGGCGATTTTTCCGGAGTTTCGGGTTTTCTCGGGCAGCCAACTCGAGAAGCACGACGGCAGCGGGCCGTGAGTACGTGGCGTACGTGCCGCTCCCGCCTCGCCGCATGGCGCCGCGCGCGGCCGCGCCGGCACCTTGGAAGGCGCGAGGCGGAGCGGGCGCCGCGGGAATCACTGCAGTGTCTCCTGTCCTTGAGCCGGGGTGGGCACCGTGGCGCCTGTTAGCGAATACAAATTAACCATTGATCTCATGTGCTAATTATTTTTGCACACCTGAAGTGTTGCTTGGAGGGGGGGAAAAAAAAAGAAGTATTTCCTATTTAGCCTTAGGGTTAAAAGTCATGTTTTTTATAAAGATATGCATACATGTATGCACGTCTGTGCTAAATGTGTATACATTTCTACGTACATATGCATGTGCATTGTATACCTGTTTGAAGTGGTGCAGGTTATGTGGCATTGTGCATACAGGCTGCAGTCAACACGTCGGGCTGCAACTGCAGCAGGAAAAGGATCCAGAGTCAACGCCACTGGGTCAAAAGGTATATATTTACATATGTACTGAACTGAACACAAATAATCACCAGAAATTCATGGTTTGACCTCAAAGAGAGCAGCAGAGCTCAGTGAAGTAGAGCCAGGCCTTACAAATGCCGTGGGGAATTTTAACACATGTATCTCTGATTAACGTTTATGGTTATGACTTGGGCTCATTCAAACAAAATACAATGTGATATAGTCGTGTAAAATTTTGTACTTCAGAATAGAGCGCTTACGCCTGTGTAACATAGGCCTGCGTCTTGAAATTCGTTGACGGAGAAAATGAAGACGTCAAAATGAATTGCAGCTCAGTATACACACCCTGTGCAATGGCTTACTAACAGTTTGGTCTTCAGTTAAAATGGTTATAGTAGTTAGGTAAAAAGATGAGTATATCATATTGGAGGAGCAGATAGCAGAATGCTGTATATTGTTCTGATTTCCGTCAAGAAAGGATATGGAAAAAGGTAAGAGTATTAGAAGAGCCAATGCTGATCTGAGTGCTGAAAGACAACATTTAAAGAGTAAAGATTTAAAAAGCTGAGAAATTCCCTGCAGGGAAGAGTGATACCTGCTGCAAATTCCCTTCAGGAATTGGGCAGTTGCCCACCCAGGACTCGCCACATAAAACTATACTGCAGGTAGCTGGGTGAAGCACAGAATTTATTTCCAGTTTCACGTAACAGAAGCCCTTGGGGACATGTGTAAAGCTCATGATATCTTCAAAGCTGAGCTTCTGAACCCATTTGGACCTGCTCCGGAGTAAGTTTGAAGGATGTTTCAGAAAGTGGGCATGAGTAAATTTGTCCTTGAGAAATGTATGGACATAGTTTCTGCATAGCTGTGTAGACACAGACGTGTTAGACTTTAGGTGTTGTCAAGTATTACACACTAAAGTTTATGAAAGGCTTTGGCGTGCGTGTGTTTACTGTAGGATGAAGCTCACAGAGTTTATTTCCCAAGTTTATAACTGTTTTCAGCCTAGCCACAGTTGAAAGTAAAATTTAGGTTGCCTCAGAATCCCTGTCTCTGTTTTCATGAAGAACTCTTATTATCCCTCTCAAATATTTTAGCTCAAGATTGCAAGAAACAATGCAAAATCAAAAAGTGCAGGATGGTTGCTATCAGAACAGCATAGTTGCAGTCATAACAGCATCCACCAAACATAATAGAATTTTAGAAGTAATACAGATATATACATGTAGAACATACAGAAAAACTTGCTAAGCTGTCAGGACTTTTGAGAGCAGAAGTTCAACCTTTGATAATTTACATTCATTTCTTGTAGGCAGATTTCTGATAAATTGCTAGAAACAAAAAATACTAACTGAAATTTATAAGGTTAGTAGAATTCTCAACAAAATACTTAGCAGTAGAAACAAGAAGCACATTTGAAATACTGTAATATGGATTTCTGTAAAAATATCTTTTAAATTTTCCATGCTGCAAGTTTGCTAATGTTAATAAACTTGCAGCTTTACTACATATTTATTTTAAAGAACAAAAGGACAGAATGCAGAGTTATGATTATTGCCAATATCATTTCATTCAAAAAAGAAACTGTATTTTAACTATGAAGTTTGGGTAAAGCTTCCAGAAATACTAGAGTTTTTCTTTTCTGGTTTCTTTTAAAATGAAAAAATATGTATTTTCTTGTTCGATAACATTGATGAGAACTAATGCCATTATTTGATCTTACACAGTTATTTTCATCTTCTCTACACAGCAGTCCGTGTTTTCTTTTGTTGCCTAGTTTTATCACAGTGACAGGCACACAAGAAGATGCTTAAGAATAAGACCACATGAGTTAGCAAAGCATTCCAGAATGTTCCCCAGCCCTCATTTACACACAGAAATGTGTCAGAAATGTTAGATACTCTTTCTAACGCTTTGATTCTTTTGGATGCCAAAATGTTTGTGTGTGTGCGTGTTTGTGTACGTGCACTTGTAGGTAGGATAATATTTCAAAAGCTGAACTGTGACTCTTAGCAGCATCCCGTGAGGAGCACGATATGAAACTAGAACTCATAAACTGGAGCTCTTGGAGACATTTTGTTTCAGGACAATGCCAACTCTCTGGGAATATCTGGAAAAAGGCAAAATATGCTTCCATCACACATGCTTTTGGAACAATGTGCAGCATGCGTCATCACCACCGTTTTGCTATCCTTCCGTAAAGGAATACTCATGTATGAGTCCAGTGGATCTAGTAGATTCTAGTAGCTTGTTTAATTCATGTTACCTAGCTGGTAGACAGAAGATGTGAATTCTGCTATGGGGATTTCAAGTAATCTGTTCTACATAACCTAGCTGAAAGTAACTAATATTTTGCAACATCCCTGTGAGGTAATGCTGATGACTTTTTACCTCTTTTATTCAGAGCTTAAAAAAAAAAAGGCAAAAGGATTTTTACTAGGAAATAAAAAGTGTTTTTCCCCTAACTTCTTTCCATCTATGAATAACCAGGCTTTGTTTAAACACTAAGGTTTTAGGTTTTGAGTTTTCCACAAGGGAAAAAAAAAAAAGAGAGGAAAACAAAAAATGTTCTAACCACTTGGTTCTTCCTTAAGAGAATGCATAGATTGCCTATCTCCTCCAGCTGTGTTTTAAGAAAAAAGATTAAACTGTGCTATTTCTTTGAATAAAAAGTCTGAAGGATTAAAAAGGGAACACAAGACTTTTCTGAAGTGCTAAAGAAACTAGTAGGGCAGAATTTATAACTCTGGACTGTATGTGATGCTCCTTATTGGCCTTATTGGTAGATCTTATACAGCTACCACCTTGCTTTTTTTCTTTTTCCCAAGACACCCAGTTTACCTGCTCTAAAGATTTTTTTTTTTATTATTTTATTTTTTTTAAGCACTCTTCTGAGTCTGTCTAAGACTGGTAATTGGACACAAAGGATCTGTGTTCTGGTCTTCAAAACACAGAGAAGTTCTTCTGGAAGTCTTTGCACTGTTTTGGATCTATTTTACTTTTAAACTAAATCTCAAGTGGCATAGGAACACACTAACAATTTAGTTACAATCTAACTAAAATTAAGAGCTCAAAAAAGAGCTCTTTTAAAATATGTATTTTTTTTCCTTAGGATCTTGCAATGGGCCATACATAGCCAGGTTAGGGGAGCAGAAGACTCCAGCCATGGTAACTGCTGGCTGCATGAGCTAATTTCATATTATTAGCCAGTGAAGGAGTGATCCCTGCATGTTCCCAGTGTGTATAGCTAGTGGGTGCCATTTATATGACAATGGAGAGAATGTGTACAGTAATTTTTAAATCTTTAATACTACCTTAGAATGCTATCTTATGAAGCAGGCAGTGTCTTTTTCTCATGGAAGAAAACAACCTATACTTGCTTCAAAATAGTAAGATTAGTCTAAATGTCTTGATTGATTTCTTGGCCATGACACTTCCTAAGTATGATGTAGTCTTTGCTGTTCATAATAGAAAATCACATCCTTTCTTCAATCTGAAAGGCAGAAAATAACTTGCCAGTTTGATGATCTATTCCTATGACACAGTGTTTGAACAGTAATAATGCTTTTCATGACTCATGCATCCTCATTTTCCTTTAAAATGATACCTTTTCCTGTGTAAAATCACAGGTAAACATGCTTATTCAATGCCTATCAGCCTGACAGTTTGTTCAGGCTGTGGAAGATTGGTTCTGAAAGTTATTGAAATATATGGCAGTTCCTTCTTTCACTTTATATACAAAATATAAAGACTGAAACAGAATTCAGAAGATCACTATATTTCATCACACTCTCTGACAAGAGAATTACGAAGACATAGTGGAATTTTTCGTTCCAAGTGACTTTCTTTCAGAAATATAAGTGTTAGGTAGGGTTATCTCGCATATATTGGATTTTGATCTATTTTGAGTTCCTCTGGACTAAAGATTAATACGCTATTTTCTCTAATTGAGTTAAAAGTCATATACAGTTTCTAGAGGCACCATAGCTCAGTTTTGCAAAGCAGTTTAATTTTAAACCTCCACATATCCATGCTGTTTTTAGTACTTTCACTCACATATTTCAAACCCATAAATGTTTCCTATACCAGCCGTTTACCCCTTCTAATCCAGGTATATCACATAACTAAAATCCTCAGAGCCTGACCCAGAGAATATGCAGTTAGAGAAAGGAGTCCTAAGTTGTAGCATTTACAAATTGCATTTTGAGAACAACATATCTTGCAGCCTAGATACATACACATTCAAACTTTAATAACAGAGAAAGAAAAGTAATCAATTGCAATAACATCTGTATTTTTTCACATGTCAGTGTCATCTTATTTATGTGAGCAAAAACAATAGTCAATTTAGAAAGTAATCAAAAGGAAGAGGTAGAAGAGTACAATTTAGAAGCAGGAAATATCCATGCCAATTGGAGGAGGTTTTTTTCTTTGAGAATCAGCTCAGGTTTATACTGGGAAAACAGGCAGAAATGACTTGTCTTTGACAGAAAGCATTATTTCCATTGAAATCCAGAGGCATTGAAAAATAAACCAGATCAGAATCACTGTTTATGCAGTGTCTCATGTAAGCAGACAAGTTCCAATAACATTACTAATCTAAAAATATATTTAAATAATAGCATCAATCTAAGTTCAGAGCAGAAATAATTCTGTATACAATGTTCGTAACAAGTGGTTAGGTAACAGAACAACCTATTTTCATATCATTAATTTTAACATTGTTATAGTATATGATAATGTGTGTTAGTATGTAAGGAAACAAGAAACTGCAACACAGACAAGTTTAATATTAGTTTAATTTAGTTAGGTAAAAAAGCTTGGTAGAGCTAGGAGTTGAGTTACAGACCTTAGATCATATGCGGAAGCAAGAAGAAATCTATATACCATAATCAGGAACAATAAGGATTGTTTTATGGGAGACAGCATATTTTTCTTCTCTGTTTGATGGTCTGAAATTTTTTTAGTCATTGTCTTTCATTCTTCCTTTCACAATCCCCAAACTCAAGTGCCTTCACAGCAAATGGCATGGACTGCTCTACAAATAAATACAACAAAAAGTTACCTGTTCCGGGCCTTTTACTCCTTGCTCTCAACCTTTGTAAAAGCTACTGGCAAACTTATCCACAAAAGAACTTCTTTCCCAGACAAGTAATTGTGTGGTGATGTGAAGTGATGTGATGGCAGCAAGTGAACTCTAGGGTACGAGCATTCTTCAGACCAAAGAATGCGAAACTCCTGCCCAGAGTTGCACGTGGCTTTAAAAGTGGTTCCCAAACTACTGCTGGGGTTTCTGCAGTGCTCTGCTGGTAACTGTGTAAACTACAAGTAGTTCAGAAACACAAAAAAGATTGAGCAGCCTCAGCATCTTTGGGAATCCAGAAGCTAATATTTGATGAAAATTAGACTATTTGACTGCAATAATGAGGAATGTGATAGGTTATCCACCACAGGATATCTACTCTAGGGTATCCACATTTGAATGCACTACCCCTTTTACGCTATAGAAGAGCTCAAAAGTAGCATTTATATATGGTGGGGTTCGGAAAACATGTGAATAATCTGTCATCTTCAGCCTGTATCTATTTAACATTGTGTTTTTAAGGTACTTCTTAAATGAGAAAGTCATGGAATAATTTCCATTATCCAGGTGATTACTAAGGATACTGAATGGATTTTGCAAAGACACATTGGGACTGAGCTGTTGTTCAGCAGTATGGCCTTCCGTGACCACCTAGGTACTCATGACTAATCTAAAGCCTTTCTGCTCAGTCAGAAAGGAAGGCTAGTTGAGCTCCACCAGGATACAAAACTATCATGAAGGTATGATGGAAGTACCATAAAGCATTAATGACCTGTAGACTAAGCGAGAAGTATGTACTTCACATAGATTATGTTTCTTTTGTTTTCACATCATGAATACAACATTCACACAGGTAATTGTTATCCATTCATTAGTCTATAACTGTACTGATAACCAACAACTTGAATTTGGCTAGCTTTTAAATTCTCAGGGCTCTCAAATTTCACCTTTTATTTCTTCAAGTCATTTTAGAGTATCCCAAACTTTGGACCTAGGTTTTGAAGTTTATCATTTTCTGTTTTATTCTGTTCTGGTTTTGTTCTTCTTGGTGTTTTTACTTTCACAGATGTTCTTGACGCTTCTTATATGGTAGTTTGTATAGTGTTGTGGGTTTTCGTTGTTGTTGTTGTTTTTTAGATTTATTTTGATGGGTGTTGCATCCTTTATGAATAGTGAAGATCATGACCACCTACTTACAAAGAAGAACTCTTTGGAGATGTCAAAGTCAGAAGCAGCCTTGGCTGCAGTGACCATGAAACAATAGAGCTGGGGATTCTGCATGGAGGGAGCAGGGAAAGCTGCAGGATAACAGTCAACCTTTTTCCTATGCTTAGCTAAAGAAACAGAAGAAGTGAAGAAGCTAATCTTCTTGAAAGCAGCTGCATACAACTTGTTTATAAAAGATTGTTTTTATTTACTTGAAAACATTACTTGTTTAATCACACAAACATCTATAGATAAATGGCAGATTACATAAAGCTAATATAAACCAAGTTACAGTAATATTAAGAAAAAATAATGAGCAAAATGAATGGAATTATGTTAAAAAGATATTTAGTTATTACTTCATACTTTCCCACACTGTTTCTTTTGATATGTGATATTACCAGAATGTAATGGACTAAGCTCCTGGAGTCATGTTAGCATTTGGCAGCAAGTGGTACCATTTGAATTCACTTGCAGTATCTCAGTGAAGGAGAATTTGAGTGACACATATAAAAATAATACAAAAATCATGTTGAATTACATGAAAGATGAGCTACGTCTTTAGAAAGAGTTTTTCTGAAGAAATTGGTGAGATAGACATGACTTGCTGAAACAAATTTTCCCAGTCTTACTTAAGAAGGAAAAAATGTTCAAAAGAACAAATACGAGATGCGGAGAAGCCCGTTAAGTTCAAGGGAAAACTTGCCCCAAACCAATAAGATGGAAAAAATGATTTACTTAACCTTTTTTTTTTTTTTTTAATGATTTTTTTCACCCATAGTGCTTCTTCCCACAAAGTAAGTACTAAAATAGTTGAGGCATAATATTCTTACTGTTTAACCCACTCCATGAAGCACAAAATGTTCAAGAGCACCTCTTTGCAAAATGTACTACCCACACCCAGAGTGCAATTGTACTCTTTTAATAAAAATCATGGTATTTATTCAAAACTGAGGTTTTAGAAGTTGTTTGTCTACTCTCCATTTCTTTGTCTATGTACTCCTGAAGAAGCCCTAAGAAGAGCCTGCAATAGAAGTTAAGCTGTCTGTTGTGCCCTGGATAGAGCCAAGAACCGGAATCTGCAGCATCTCTTTGCAGTAGTTGTTGCAGAAAATAGCAGGTGGACTTTCTCAGGTGTCTTGATTAATTGAATTAGATTTGTTCTTCAAGTTAGTGTTGTTATGGTTGACAGCTTCTCTGTCCCTATGACAAATGTTATTTTCCTGCAAGATCTAATATAACATCACTTGATCAAATGGTGAGAGTAAGTGTATGCATTGTATTGCTGACCATCTTTCTTTATCCAGACTGCATTGTTCTTTCTGAGCTGGCTGTAGAAGGAGCTCTTGCTCAGAAAAATTAAGCCCTGATAAGAAATCCTATGTAAAACTGCGAATGAAGCCTTTCACAGGGTGTAAGATGTTCCGTAATTACTGGCTTGTTTCATTTTGAATGATTTTACCTGACAGGTAAAATTCAGGAGAAAAGTGTGCTTAGATGAGTGTATGGATGTGCATGGTAGAGAAAGAAAAGAAACAAATAAATAAAGAGGCATTTGTATCTCCGTCAGAATCGTAAATCTTAGAAAACTTTCCTCTAGACTTTTCTAGCTGTTCTTAAGTTTCGAGAGATTTGGGTAAGCATTCAGACATTATAGGGAATGACATTTGAGATTTTCATGACTTATCTTTTAAATATGTTAAATACTTGAAGCTCTTCTCTTGTTTTTCTGTAGGGCTACCTCATAAACCACAAAGTAAAGAGTCTTTGCAGGCATCATCTTCACTTCTTTTAAAAAAAAAAAGATTCTAAGGTCGTTTCATTGATACCTTATGTTGCATAGTATACTGAAACAGAGGTCAAAATGTGGTTTTAAATCTTTATGCAAAAGTAAATGTGGCATTTATAAAACGCTTAATATATAATTTCCGTGCTTTACATTTCTTAGAAGATGAGGGTGGTTTTCCTAGGCATGCCCTAAAATGAATGCCTTTATCAACAAGTAGAAGGTTTTAGAGTGAATCAGTTGACAGGGAGGTGGCAAGTAGAGGATACTTGAGAAGGACCTTCTAGAAAACATTAATGCACAGCAATTAGCTCTGTTTGAAAGTTTTTTAAAACCTTTATAAGTATAGTTTTAGATGTCCTGATATGCAGTATGAGCAAATTTCCAAGCTCTTTTACTGCTTAGTAAATCATTTATAGAGGCAGCCTTAATAGCAAATCCTCTTACTAAATAACATAAAATATATTGATTGCAAAATACTTTGCCCTTCTTTAAATTTACACAGATCCAGTAAAAACTTCACTTAATACAACTGCTGTTCAGTAACAGCTGAATCTGTAAGAGCAAGCTTTGCAGAGTTCGGCAATGTGAAAACAAGGACCTAACAGGCAATTTTTTTCTAGGGGTGGAAAATTTCAAAAAGTAAGAATCGTAGGAGAAAGAATAGTTATTTAAGAGTAAGGAAAATTAAATTTAAGAAAAGGAAGCAATAAGAAGAGGGAGCATTGCTGAAGTTGGAGTGCCATTTTCTGAGGATTATCCTCAGAAGTTTAAGTCATCTTTTATATTTAGCCATACGTAGGTATGCCATATCCAGTTCTGATCATTTTCACGGTTAAAAAATTTAGAACACTGTTCTATGTGTATTTAGTGGGCTTGGTATTGCGCCTTTCAATTACTAACCAAAATTTATAACCTTTGAACCAGTAATTGACTATCTTCCATATTAGAACTCCCATAAGACCTTGAGGTAGATAGTCTTTTAAATATTTCTTTCAAAAAGGAAAAGAAAAATGCCGATATGTAATTTATAAGTGAAAATTGCTGGACTTAGTGCTTTTATTATAGCCTATCATGTTATTGGGGAGTCAGTGGCAGAGAGCATAGTGAGATAATCCAAGTTGTGAGCTTTCCCATTGATTCATCTTTCAGGTAAAGACTATGACATAATCAGATAATTATGGAAAACTAAAAGCTATTCCCTACACAAAATTCTGGACTGCTATTGTATTGATCTCTGGAAAAAAAGGCCTTTTAAGTAAGTAAATGGCCATCAACTAAATGGAAGCATTGAGCAGGAGACAACTGAACACTTTTATTTTCACCTGCCTGAAATACCCACTAATGCATACAAGAGCAAATATAGAACTTAGTACTCTTTCAATGTGAGCTCCAACAACATACCAGTTCCATAATATACAGAGGATGTAAACTGACAGAGATTCATATCATATTTCTCTCCTATCTCATCATATTTCTCCCACTAGGGAGGATAAAACTAATAAGACTGAAATGATTTGGAGATACAATTCAGAATTGAACTCCTTCCTGTTTGTACTTATCATGAGGTTTTATTATAATTCTTGTTCTAAAGGAAAGAAACAAAAATGTAAGAAGATAGAAGAAGAAATTAAGGTAGAAAAACCTCGCTGTTGTAGAGACATAAGAGACGTGGTTGAGAAAAATGCTCTTGATTTTAATAGACCATAAAGAAAATGACATACATTCTACATTTTTTAAAGAAAAATCCCTAAATAATCGGGGGGTTAAAATGGAAAATTTATTTAAATTCCTCAGCCTTCTGGGAACACTTGATATTCTGCTTCTAAAGAACCCTCAGCATGTGAATGGGGCACATATTTTGATTACAGTCTCTGTCTGGATCCAGCATAACTCTTTCCTCTAGAAAGGTTTAGATATGCAAGAATTGCCAGAGAGATTTGAATTTTCCAATAATAATATAGCCCTGAAGAAAAGGTATAATTTCTTTGTACCACTTTGGTAATTCAGTATAGGGAACCTGTATGGTGCATTATCTGGACTTTTCTAATTTAATCCAATGGAAAAAATGACGAACAGCTGTGCAGCCGAGGAAGGCAAAAAACGTCACTGCAGAACCTCCTTCATCTTCAAATATGTTCAGTTTGGATGACATCCAAGCTTCATCTAATTTTCATCTAATCATTTTACTAATCTATTAAATTCATTTATCAATTTATTTTTGCCCGCCACTAAAGTGATCTCCTCAAGTTTTCTGTTTTCTCCCCCAGGAAATGGGACAAAATTTTTGATCTATCATCTTCGCCATTGTCTACAGTTTCAACTGGGCACCCTGGATAATGAAAAGTACAGTTCTATGCCTATTTTTTTTTTTTTTTTAACTGTAGGAAATGCATCCAGGTTCTTGCAAGGAAGTAGGATAACGAGTCTTCAGAAAACCTTTCTTTTTTTCTGTCTCCACTTGTGCCAAAACAAAAAAAATGTTGATCATCAGGGACATGGCAAAGTATTTGTCTTTATTTTTTAAAGTCTTCCTCGTAATTAGTCGCTATTTCTTGGGATGTCTAATGCTGTCTAGCCTTTCAGACAGCATGAGCTCTGTGGTTCTGTCAAAGCTTTCACCATCCTTTTAAAACTCAAACAGAAGTGCCAAAGGTGTAAGCGACTTCCAACTCTGCAGTCATTTGCTTTCACTTGTTGATTTAAGCTTGCAGACATCTAAATTAATTGGGTTCTCTGAAATACAGAGATTTATGCAAACATATTAACTCTCTTTCCTGTGCTACTGGGCTTCTTAGCATTTCTACTGGAACTCATCACTAAACATGCAAACTTTAAGAAGAAATTATTATGGCTAAACATTTCAGTAAGCCAAAACAGTGAATCAGTAACTCAAATTCTCTTGAATTAAGGACTTTAAAAATAGGTGGAAGAGCAGCTTTTTGTGCGTGCAGAGAAGTGACTTAGTTCATCAGCACTGATTACTGCAGCTTGGCCTCTTGGTTATGTTTGCTAATTAAAGCAGTTGCTAATGAACAGTGGCCCAAGTCCCCTCACGCAGAGGGCAGGCTGGGAAATGCCAGACATCTAAACTGGGCTGCTTTCTCACTCGAGCACACGGGGCTCTTTCTCACTTGAAAAATCATGGCCGATTCTGTTCTGGAAACAGAAAAGAGCAGTTTTGTCTGCATAGACTTCTATCTGCAGGGCCCCCTGGCTCGCGGTGTGGGGAAACATCAATGGAGAGAACATCCTTTAGTGAGAGTAATCATCATCATCATGAAGTGCTTATCAGAAAGGAAGACAAAATGCAATTAGGCTGGATTTACAATCGGACCAATAATTACTATTCAGATGTCTCAGCTGTATGGAAAATACAGGCTTCTGAACTGTGACTTTTTTGTTTGAATGTGGGGCTTTTTTCCTCCCTTTCTTGCTCTCTTTTTCTTTTAAACGTTTATAAAATATGTCAGTCATGATGTGGCACAGCTGAATAATTGTCATAGAGTCAAATGCTTGCAGATGGTTAATGGAAACAGAGAATTAAATGAACAGCAGTAAAGAAACTCATGCAAAATTAAAGAACCCTATTGCAAATTTAAAGGGTCATTTGGTTTCATCAAAAATCAAATAATATGAATATGTTATTCTCTGCATGAAAGAGACTATGTTAAATTGTTTTGAGAGCTGAAAAATGAGCAATCAATGGTGTACTAATGAAATTTGTGAAAAATCATGTGCTATTGAAATATGCAGTAAATTACCAGTTAGGGACTGCAGAAGAAAGCCTGTTTTGGGGGATTGAATTTTGTTACTTACTGTTTACTTGAATTATTGAAGTCTAGACTTAAAGCATGTTAGGCTTCTAAAAAGAAAGATACAGAAATGAGAATTAAACTAAGTAGTCTTTACCCTATCCAAATCAGGCTCCGTGTTTGGAAAGGATTTGTCTTGGAACGTCTTATCAGATGCAAGTAACCCAACATTTCAGGAGATATAATATCACCAAAGTGCAGAATCAATTTCTACATAGACTTGCAAGGTCTTGGAGCTGCTTTATGAGACTAAGCTCTCATCTGTCTGACATTTTTGAAAGATATAATTGATAAAACCTTTATAAGAAGCAAAGTTATCTTTCTAGTACAAAACTAGATATGATACTACTTAGTAAATCACTTGAAAGTGGATTTAAGTTTAAGATCCTTTAAAATGAATTTCAAGATTTCAAAGCATTGTATTCTTTATAAATTCTTCCTTATTTTTCATCATCCATTCACCATTTCCAGTAAAGTCTGAAGCTGATATCACAGTCTCTGCTCTTGCTGAAATTGATCTCAAGTTCAGTAGTTGTGTTTTTTTGTTTTTTTTTTTTAATGACAAGAAAAAAAAATACTGGGCATCTTATTGCAAGTATTCAGACATGTGTCAGTCGTACACTATCATTTGTATTTTGGTATCTGATGACATTTTGAAACAGGTTCGTGTCCATGAAAGATACCATGTTCCTCACTGTATTCCTCGCTAAGGGGAGGCTGCTCAGCACTGTTTCTCTCTTTAGCAAGTTAACTCCCTCCCAAACCACTTGGAAAGAAAAAAAAAACAACAACAAAACTGCCTGACTGCTTAAAGTTTTCATTTATGCTATGTGAACAGATTGCAGTGCGTCTTACCCTGTGCTAATCAGAAAATACAGACAGTTGCAGACTTTTATCTTTCCTTCACTGACATGTGCCTTTGAGAATGCTACAAGTATCCCTATGATTACTTGTCTGCTGTAATTCCTGCAAAGTCAGTGAGTTCCTTATTAAACTGAAGCAGAGATGAAAATATTGATCTTATTTTCCCATTCAAGTAGATACAAAGTGTCTTTTCTTAAATCTCTTTGAATAACTATGTTACAGTACTTGCCTAATAGAGTTTAAAGTGAAAGATTTTTTTTTTTCCCTTTCTTATAACACAAGAGTTTCAAATAGAAAATAGTTAAGGTATGGTGAATGTTCCATTGTAAATACATTCTAAATAATATTTTGGCTCTCTGCGTTTTACTTAAAGACTTAATGCCATTTCCCAAATGATATTGGCTCAAATGTGAAAGCGTCTGTATATTTTCACCAGAACTATTCAAGTTATTCAATTTTTAAATGACAAATATACAGTACTTGCCACGAGAAGTCAATCTCTCGCAGCAAAGAAATGTGGCAGAATAATCCATACAATGTATATAACAATAGTAGGCTTTTGCTGACCTATTACTCTTTATGAATGGATTTTTTAATGTTATTTCTAGCCGTATTGAAAATGTAATTTGTGATATATTTTTGATCCTTTTAATGGAGCTGAATTTTTTCTCATGAACCATGCTGGTTTTCCCTATGCAATTCTACAGTAAGACATTTTTTAAAATGTTTGCACTGTTAGCATGAAGCTTTCTGATTCATGGAAGAAAAATGAAAATGACTTTAGTCCAGCATGATTTACTTGTGGAACTGTGCAGCATCATAAGAAAGACATATTCAATAGTTCCATAGGAATCTTACGTCCCTTTTGCAACACCTGATGGATAAGAGGAAAAACCTATTTTGCTCAAGCATTGAACTGTCCGGTGCTATTTCAGGCCATTAAAATCTGTTAAGTCTTCCTTTGCTCTTCTGGGATGTGACAACACCCCAGGAAGCTGGAAATGTTCAGAATTAGAAGGAAAGGAGTAGTTTAGGGAACATGCTCCTGGCTTTCCACCAACTTTAAAATAATGCCACTATACAGTGTGCCTGCTGGTTTAAATGTGTGTTCACTGTGCAAGCAAATGGAGAAGTGAAATATTATAATTATGGTTGGAAAAGACCTTCAAGATCATCGAGTCCAGCCACAAGCCCCTCAGCACCCTGCCCGCTAAACCATGTTCCCAGGCGCCTCATCTACACGTTTCTTGAACACTGCCACGGATGGTGACTCCACCACTTCCCTGGGCAGCCTCTTCCAATGCCTCATCACCCTTTCCATGTAGAAATTTTTCCTAATATCAAACCGAATACTGAAATGCTGTCCTTGTCCCTCCTGTCTACCAAAGATCCTATCTCTCTGCCCAAAACACGACCATGGCAGCCAGGCAACCCCGCTCGCGCTGGGGACGGAGGCAGCCTGCTAAGCTTTCCCCTTAGTGAGCAGGAAACACTCGCATGTTGGAGCCTCGGGGTTCAGACACAGAGGTACCAAGCTGGTCATGGGTGGAAGGAAGTAGCACATGACAACATACAAAGATGAAAGTATTTTTCAAGCATTTCAGCTGGAACCCAAGGGACTGTTTCGTTGTACCCTGCAGACAAGTGAAAAGATGGCAACAGAAGACCTATGTGGAAGAGGGGGTTTTAATCCAGCAAACTTTATGGGAATTCGTCCAAATAGTGCTGGTGGTAACAAACATTAACTGCTGATGATGCTGACCAAGATGTTGAACCGTCTCCCTTATGAAAAAGAAGTCACCATTTTAGCCCTGCAGTATTGGTAAAAGTGTACTTGTCAAGAGCCACCGCTAGCTGCCACAGAGCAGGCACTCTTGCTACCAGAGTCGCTGGTCTTTTGTGAGCAACAATTATTTGGAATAGGAAACAACAATGAGAAAAAAAAAAAAAACAGGTGTCTACCACATCACTGAAATTAATGCTTACTGGCACCAGCTTTCTGCTGGGGAGGAGAGAGGCATCGATGAATAATGACCTAAGATTGTTTCTCCGCGGTCATTTATAGGATGATTAAGGACCTGATTGTCCTAGGACGTGAGCACCTCTGTGCATATTTAAAGGTGAAGTTCAGGCAGCCAGCATACTGGGAAAAATAAAATTTGAACCTTAAAGTGTTTAATGGCCTCAGTAAAGTGTCTGAAACTTTTGTCAAACTAATACATCCTAGACATTGTACATCCAGTGTAAAATATACTCTTTGAAATATAGAGGAATTCGTTTTTTTTTTTTTTTTTTTTTT
>VZSV01000082.1:2038897-2095884 GCA_013398735.1 Nothocercus julius | reverse complement strand
GAGGTTACAGAAAAAGAAAAAAAAAAAAAAAAAAGCTATATGAAAATGTGACTTCTATAAATTGGAAGGTACCATAGTTTTCTTATCCTATTAATTAAATGGAGTTTTTAATTTGCAACATTGATTTCCAATTTCTGACCCTCACAGAAAAACATCCCTCAAAATCAATTGAAATTTATAGAAGAGAATTTGGCAGGAGATATAAAATGTTTAAATGTGCACTGAAACTTGCTTATTATCTTTTATTGTTTCCATACCAACCATTTCCAATAGTTTTCTGTAATAATGGAGGGAAAAGAGAGGAAAAGATGATGAAAGTCTCTAGTAAAGCACAAGTTTACCATTATGGCCAAATTTTGTGGCTATTAACAAGCACTGATGCAAACAAGGGTCAGTGGCTATATAACATAATGGAAGACATTTTGTTTTTCTGTCTCTCTCTCAAGACTTCTCTTTATGTAGTTGTAGATAGGTTTAACCTACCCATGCGTTGAATATCAGATTGTAAAGGAAAGTAGCTAAATTAATCATGGTGTTAGAAAGTGCCCTGGGGAACGAAAATGTTGCTAAATCTTACCCCGAGGAGTTACAGTATGGGGAATTATTGTTGTCTTCTTGAGTAACATCCCCAAACTCTGTAGGGCTTGGAACCACATAATAATAATCATCATTGTAATTAACAACATAGCCAATATCTTGTAGTACCTAGTCATCTGAAGATCACAGCGTGCTCTACAAATATTAATTAACTAAAGCTCACAAAACCCCTGCGAGGTGATTTAAATGATTTCTCAGACTCATTTTACCTTTGCTATAACGCAGTCACCTCAGGCAGGAAGGCGGAAGTTTTGCAGGAATGTGTGACATTCCAGAAACAGTAGTAGACACTGAAGTGAGAAACTGCACAGTAGCGGTTTGAAACTAGAGGTCAAATTTAGAGAAAGAGGCTGCAATTAATTGGAGCTGGAAATTGGCTAATATCTGAAAACATTTGAAAAGCATCTGAGGTATTGGTAGCCATGAGCAGTGTTAAACAAAAGCTTTTTCTACTGCTGCAAGAACCCCCAGGAATTCCCTAAGGATGAAGGCAAGTTGTAGCCATTTTCCTCCTGTCAGGTGAAAATCTGCTGGCTTTATGTTTGTTACAGAAGACCGCTTAGTCCCACTTGCAATGGCTGCTATAGTCTCTGAGTAGGATGCCACCACCAAAGCAAACAAGCGAGTTAGTTACTTTGTTTAAACATAACAGTCATTGCTAATCTCCGTAAGACATCTGCCTTTTAAAACCCACTGTGTTGGTGAGTTATTGAATTGCATTTGCGAATTACTTCCTCTTCCTCCAAGTCAATTAACACTTCAGCAATTGCTGAGATGGCCTCTGGAGGGAATCTGGATTGCGTGTCGAATTAGCCCTCTAGCTTTACACAGACTGGGTAAATACATAATTCTGCTTGTGAGTTGCCAAATCTCTCGCTATTTGCCGCACACAGCCGTGGCATTCTCTGGGACATCTTTTGACAGAATCGCCATTCCAGCCTTTTTGATAATAACAAATTGCATGATTGACTAGAGCTGTAATAGCCTGAAGGGCTTCTAGCTAGGCCTGAAAATTAACTAAATCTATCACTACGCTGCGTGTCATTAAAACATCATTTCCTGTCATTGCTTGCCCTACAGTAGGATCAGAAAGCTATTTTTAAAATACTCCTAATGCCCCCTCTTGTTACTATCCCAGGATTTTCCTTACATACACTTGGTTAAAATTTCCATAAATTCCTGATAATATTTTCATCTGCATTTGCAAATAATAGGCTGAGGAATTTGCTTAGTTTATCATTAAATCTGGAGGGTAAGAAGGTAGAAAAATTGTCCTCCATCTCCTATTCCACCCTAAAAAGCAGCCATGTATGATACCTCCAGAGGAGCTATGGTATTAGCTCTGCCAAATACAAACCATCTGTTTCACCTTTGAGTACTCGTGTATACGCATGGGCAAAGAAGTGTGTTCACTTTCACTGTTTAGTTTCTCTTATTTACATATATTTTTCAAGGTTTCTGAAAACTATGTTGTTCTAAAAGACTGGAAGTTTTCATGTCTTAAAAAATGCTATTAAAAAAAAACCCTATTTCTATATTGGATGATCCCTTTCCTGTACTCCACCAGCCTACTGTTCAGGATCCAATTCTGAGTTATTGTCCCTTCCATTTTAGTGTGCGACTCTGTACTTTCTCCATGTTGCTGTGTATTTGACTTGCTAACCTGAGGTATTTTGCCAATAGAACTGCCTCTGTTTCCCTCTTTTACTGCCAGACCAGGTGACTGTTTTCTTAAGGTGACTCTTTTCCAGAAAGATGCCTCTCCTGCTATATGTCTGTAATAGGGCTTTGATATCATACAGAACAAAGACTGTAGCCACAGGCCATATTAACTTGAGAGTGCCCTGTTTTATTGCTTTATCTCCTCTGCTATTTAGTTGTACCCTGCAACATGCAAAATAAATAATTTTATCTGACGTTTTGGTTATCAGAATGAGTCATGCCAAGACCCATTGGCACTGAGACCTGATATATCCTCCCAGGCATATATACATTAGTGTAACTTTCCCAGGGATTTATAGTGACAAACAGCTGCGTTCAGTTCTCATCACCTTCAGAATTTGAGTCTAAAGTTCTTTTTCTCAGGAAAGTGGGGTTGGCCAATTCATATTACTTCATGCTGTTGCAAACATACTGTAGATCTGAGTTAGATTTATAACTTCTTGAGAAGTACCTGGAAACAAAAGGTTTGACACATTTAATCTTTGTGATAGCACTCCTTTCGTAATAGTAATGTGGGAGTAACATTTTTCTTCATCTGTTTGCAATACAGCACAAATCAATCCGTCCTTAGTCTGGAGCTGCTACTCTTAAGCATCTGTATTATCTCCTCACGCTGCTGGTGACTGAAGGCTGCAGTGACTCTAGCTCTGTCTAGACTACTTATTTCAAGATAGGTTTAAAAGTAAGTTGAAATTCTGCTGCATTTCCTTCAACTGTTCATTCTCCGCTTTCAAATCAGCCACCTCTCTCTAAGCATTTGTCTTTTCATCCATCACTCTTCTCGGTTAAACCAATGTCTCCATTTCCTCACGTTTATACTTCTAGCTACTGACTTCTGGCACTTCATTTTCGTGTTGCTCTTCAACTTTCCACGTTCTTCTTTTATCTAATCTGTTGTTCAGTCCTGGAATACTTCTGTGTATGTATAATCACAGGTTCTTTCTAAGTTTTGATATTTAGCTCTCGTTTTATGTTTTTCACATTCCTCTTGCGCAACTGAACTCTTCAAGTTTATTCGGCTTCCACAGTCTGTATGTTCTTATAGTGAGTATTATAGTTTTTCTCTTTTATCCCCTTTTCAGTTACAATCCAGTCTGATTTCTCCGCAGTCACGATTTCTAATCTCGATGGTCATCTTTATTCTACTGTTCTATATTAATAGAATTCTAGTTAATTTACATTAAAAGCTTAATACTCATTATTTCCTTACTGGAGTTGTCTTTGCTGGGTGATAATTCTGAAATATTTTAGGATTATACAGTATAATTCTATACATTATATGAACAGATTTTATTATATAAATCATCACCAATTTTTGCCCCCTCAGTGTAGAAGTATATTCTGACACAAGGAAAAAAATGATTTTTTTTCATGATACTGTTGTATGGTTGAACTCTATTGACCTCAGTGGTACTTAAGTACATGTCTAAATAAAAAGGTCTGAACGACTTACTGTATAATGTGGCATCACATCAAAAATGTGAACTATTATTGGCATTTGCTCCTAGAACGTATATGTGCAGCTCTGTATAGAGATGCATCATTTAATGAAGTTAAAATTAACATTTTTTTCTATTGATTTCTACTGATGACTAAATAAATACGAATGACTAAAATAAGGCAATAAATTACTAAATATTTACAGATACACATGGTTTCATAAGCAGCATAGGTTAGTTTAGATATATTAGTTAATAATCCGTATCAGACATGACACAATTCTCACTTGACAGTATCTGCCTGGAACAACCGTAAGAGTGAAGACGCAATGACAGTGAGTTACAGTTCAATCTAAAAGGAAGGATGTACTTTCTGCAGGTCAGGGCAGAGAACACTGGCAGAACAATGTAGAGAAGCTTTATTAGTACTGGCCATGCTATACAACTTGTCCTATCGATTAAAAAAAAAAAAAAAAAAATCTAAATTTGCTTCCAGCCTACCAATTTCTGACTTGCAGAAAGACATTTCACCCCAAATCATTTGAAAAGTGTAATGGGAATTCGGAAAGTCAGAAAGAGACATAAAATGTCTAAATTAAAACTGGTTGTGCGTGCTTTAACTTCCTTTTTCTTAGGCATTCCTGAACAGACTGTGAATAGGAAAATTCTGCCAAGTGGATGAGAAAGGGAAAAGGAGAAATGCTGTTGACTTAGGTAAAATAAGTGCTTTCATGAACATTTTGCATCTCTTAACATACAATCTGATGCAATAGGAAATACAGCAAATCATCTGCTTCCTGACATGTATAGGATGATGACACCGAGTCCCTCATGTGGGTCACAGTCATCAGAAAGGGCACAGAAATGAATGTTCTTCTGCTGAGCACAGTAATATTCCCTTAGATTACCTTTCTCACGGTGATAGAAATGTGAATTTAGAGATGTATGTGCATCAAATGAAGGAGAGGAAAATCTAGAAAACATGTTAAATACTGTATACATTATGATTATGTATCCATTCTGTTTAATATGAAGTCTAATTTTTTATTCATTTTAGTCCACAGAAACTTTCTGTACTTTATTCCTTTCAAAATGACTTTTTCATAATTTTTCTTCTACTTTTTTATTTATTTATTTATTTCATAACAGCCTAGCATATAGGTTGACTCTTTTGACATTCTAAAAACTGGAGCACCAAGAAACAACCTCTTCTGAAGGGAACTGTGGACGTTCTGAATACCCTGACTACTTAACAGAGGCACTTGCTGCAGGGAAGGCAAGCTTTAACAACACCTACGTCTTGTGGTGTAATTGGGGCTCTATTAATGCTTCCACAGATGAAAACTGGGCCCTACTCAAGGATTTGTGCATTGAGGAGGTGTAGATAAATCATTTTTCAATAGTCCAGTTTCATCCTGATAGGATTTTTTTCATCAAAAGTTGTATTAGACAAAATATTGCTGCTAGAAGTACAGAGGAGCAAATCACACTGTATAACTGACTTTCTCTAATTCAGCAGTTTTACAAGTTTTACAGTGATGCAGCTTTTTTTCCCCTTGTTTCCTCTTTGATGCTTCCCATGACTAGTTTTACCCATTTAATCACAATAACAAGGTATAAATAAAATTGTGAACCACTTTTTCGATCGCAAACCCATTGATGCTTCAGATTTAGTTTTCTTCACATGTTACTGTTATAATAAGTTTACAAAATGAGGCTTGAAAATACCCTAAGGCTACCTTGATGGTATTTATGCTGAAATGAGTGGATAATAAAAATAAAATTACCTATTTGCATGAAAACACTGGTATTTATACATATATATACTTCTACAGGGTTTTTATACATATATATACTTCTACAGATACACTTCTATGCTGTGGGAGCAACACCAGTATTCACCATTAACTCTCTGGAAATAAGTTCCGTTCTGGAATCATAGTAATACCTTGCTAACTCCCTAATTCAGACCTATTATTTTAATTGCTAGGGACAATATCTGCCAAAGTACAACAGGAAATAGTAGATTATGAAGAAGTATAGTTTTACAGCTAAGATGTTTTATAATAAATTATCACTCTTAAGGCTTAAAATTTGACTCCATTTATTCTACAATATTTCCCTATATGAAGCCCCAGGCTTGCTGTATCCCCTTGTTAACTTAATTGTGCGTGACCTTTAGTAATATGTTGGAGCACAGCAATTTCTCTTCTTCAACCTACTGTAAGCCTGTATGACCTGTAGATACATACCTATAGAATCGAAAGCAGTCTATGGAATACTCCTGGTGAGCGCTCCCCATGATAAATTTATTGATTCTAAAGCCAGTATAAATATGGGACCAACAATAGAAGGGAGCAATAGCATGCAGCTTACAGAAAGAAGATATGCGTAATCCAGAGTAAATATAAGTTGAGTTGCATATTATTTTTTTAGATGAGCTTCTAGTGTTGCACTTCGTTTTTCATCCCAAAGTTGGAATTAGGGCCACAAAGGTAGATATAAAAATATATATACATACATATATAATATACGTATATATTTTGCAAAATGCCACCAAAGAAATTCTTGAGAGTCTTCTCTGCTTTCTCCATCTTCCTAGATTGTGCCTTGGTTATTGGAGCGTTTTTCTTTGTAGCTAATAAATGTAGGTTTAAATTACCTTATTTAGATGATGCTGAATCTTAATTTCACCCCATTCACCCAGGGCAGACAGAGGAAGAGCTAATCTGTCCCATGGAAAATTAAAACTTTAAGGGACTTACATTGCTGAAAATATAGTGAAGTGTAGTCTGTAGGTGCCTAGAGGGTAGCAGGAAGTTCTGATGACTGCATTTCTGGACAGAGCTGCCTACGTTTTCCCCACATCTCGTGTAGACACCTCCATCCTTCACTGACCCTGATCCCATCTGCGCTGACGAGTAACGGTTTGCCAGGGATTCCGGTCACATCTAATTGGTGCATTGAGCTCTGGAGTCTCAGGCCCGAAATGCACATTAGCCATAATGCATAATGCAGAAGTGGGTGCTCAAACTCTGCCAGAGGGGACAGACTGTAAAAAGCGATGGGTAAAGGCCCTCAGGACTGGTAGCTGTGAACAAGCACAGAACTGAGGGCCTCCACACGGGTTCTTAACATCTGAGTTAAAATCAGTAATGTCTTCATTTGCTGGAGACTTTTCTTTTTTTGCAAGAGGCAAGCAATAGGGAAAGAGCTGATGAACCGAAACAAGTGGTGTTACCTATATAACCTTTACCTCATGAATAGCTCTCACAGAAATTCCTAACATGTTCTAAGCACTAGGCAGACATGTAACAATCTGAAGAGATCGTAAGCAGCCAAAGCAAACTGCAGAAAAGGTGTTTTGCTGCCTATGAATGGCCATTTCCATGTCTCACTTCTTTTGTTTGAGTTCTTTTGCGATTGTATTGAAGTCTAGCTTTGAAAAATACTTGTCAGGGCATACATTTTTTTCAGCTTTGCTGTGGCGCTAGAAAAAGTAATATGCATAAGTGATTAGTTTTGATTAAAAGAAATCAAAAAATAATTTTGCTTCTGGTTGAATGCAGTGTTTCATTTGAAATCCCCACATGTTAATTACTTAGGAGTTATTCCACCAATTTACAATTACTTTTCCATTAGCTAGTAAATAAAATACTTCATTTTGAGATGCAAATTCAAAAGTTTTAGTTTGAAAATGTTCACATTTCAGCATTTGACTTTTCTTTCAACCATTTTTTGCTGAAGCAGTACAGCAAAGCTGATATGAATTCCTAGATTTTTTTTTGTCAGATAATCATTCATTTTTGTTTAGAAGAAGTTTTTTTTTTTATTCTCAGAAAATGTTTATCTACATTTTGAACATAAGCTGAATGTTTTATTTTTATGAGACAAAAAAATAATCATGATGCACTACTGTACTTGACCTTTGGTTTTCCGTGGGTCTTAAAAATTCCTGTTTGTTTACTATTTGAATGGAAAGTAAGATGCAAAATAACATTGGAAATGTTAATGCTGTTAGCTGTTGTTCTTCTTACCCTATTTTGACTATATATGCTCAAGAGCATCCTAGTGATAAACAAGATGTTTTAAAACAGGCAACAATTTTTAGAGTCTTGAAGTGACCTCTATGAATGGAAAGATTGAGATTGTGACTGTTTAATTCACATGTCAGAGAAATGAAAGCCGATATGAGAGAACTATATGAAATAATAAATGTACAGCAAGTTAGTTCACCATTCCCATTTACCCCTTCACATGAGGCAAATAAAAATATAGCAGTCAAAATGCAATACAACTTTATATTATCTTTGTACAGAAACTTTATTCCCAAACGCTTTGCAACATTAATAACAGACCTGGAAATAAATAGTAACAGAGGGAAAAAATAAAAATAATAGGTGAGGAAGAACAGAGATCTCTCCAGCTGGGATTTGAAATGAACTGATGAAGAAAAGTAGCAGAGTTACAAGAGAAAACGGTTTCAGATCACAGGAATTATATAGTACTTTCACATTAAAAAAAAAAATCATACCATGGCAAATGATAGAGAGACAACTTTTTGGCCTAAAGGAGGAAAGGCACAGTAATAGAGAAAGACAGGATTTCAGAAATACAATAAGCTAAAAGGGAGCTTGAAAAAAATGAAACTTCATCCAGCATAGATAAAAATCCAGTGGAAGGATGGTTCTGCTGGAAGCAGAAAGGGAGATAGCATTCACCAGTGATGAATACCTAGTTTGCCTCGAGGTTGCAGGACTTTGGTGTTTTCAAGTGACTACCTGCTCTAAAATTACACTATAGCTCTTCTTGCAGATCTGTCCATAGATACTGGTTCCAGTGTCTGCTCTCCTTAAAAGTGCAGAAGCGATGAGGCTGGAGAGAGAAAGATAACAGCCATGACATGTTGCACAGTTCTGAGCAGAGTTTTGCCATTATTAAAACAGTTATTACAATAATAAATTACTACTGTAAAGCCTATAAAATTAATTTTAACCTTTCCCTAGGATTGTAACTTTTATTTTCTCTTAACCTTTCTAAGCCGTATATTGCTTACATATGTATACCTATAATACATGTACTAGCATTTATTTGGGGTTTTTCTTTTAAAATATTCCAGGAAGGAGAGGAATTTGTTTGCTTGTTTGTCATTTTTATCTTTCTTGAGACCTCTTCACTTCACTTGTGGCACTATCCATTCAAAGCAGCAAATTAAAACTCATGCCTTTTTTTTTAATAAAATTTCAAGCAGAGGTAATCAAATATAAGAGCTTAATACGGAAACTGCTCTAAAGAAAAGTGCCCATATCCTAACAACTACTACAATAAATAATTTAAAAAAAAAAAAATCGTATCACAAGGTATGTTTTCAGCACAGGAGGAGAAACACAATATTGTAAAAGAGTGACTTCAAGGTCCCCTTTGCTCCAAAATCCCACGGCGTTAAAGCATTAGGCGGTTTGATTTACCTGAAGTACAGGACTCCACTGTAGGTAAATCTATATGCCCTTGCAAAAGACCTCTTACTTTGCACTGAGCTACACAGTAAAGGGAAGTGGAGGGAGAAGGAGGACTCAAGAGTAGAAGAGTAGTCTGCATTTCAAACCAAAAACAAAAAAGGCATAAGCAGCCGGCACTTTTCAGTCTGATGCCCTCAGAGACTGAAAGGAGTAAGTTCTTTGGCGTAAAATATTGCTTGGAGTTCTCCCGGAGTTGAAAAGACTTGTAATTGGCTCCGCTCTGGGTAATGACTGCTGCATATTGCTCTGCGTATGCATGTGGCCTCATCAATAAGAGCCATAGGTAAGACTTAAACCAAAAAAGAAACTATTTTGAGCTTCCAATTCATCTGTATTCATTAAAGCTTTGTAAACAAAGCAGGATATTTTGTGAAACAATCTGAAAAAGTACAAATATGTGCTCAGAGCGAATTTTAACTATAATAGTAATATTTATTCCCTAAGGAAGAAAAACAGCATAGAAATAGTTAGCATGCACAGTGCATTGCCGATATTTTTAGAGCAGCAAGAGCTGAGAGTTGAAGCCTTTCAAAATCATTTCCATTTAGAAAGAAATTAGTCACTCAGAATAAGGATATTTTCCTACTGCTCTTCCTTTCCTGATGAAATGTACGTGTGCTGCTGTGCCGGGGATGCAGCACAAGCAGAGCTGTATGTGGGCCACTCGCTTTCTGAGAAAGCCTCAGGCCAAGTTCCTTGAACCTACCGCAAGAAACGTCTTTCTTGTCATGTTCCTCTCCTGGGAACTGTGCAGAATCACAGGCAAACTACAGACTTGCTGTTGACTATTCACACTGGTTTTATCTCAGCTCTAGAGTTTGACCCGTTTGTCCCCGCAGTCTTTTTCGGGCTGCATGAATTTGTCGCACAGCCCCGAGCCTCGGCCTCCCTGGCCGCTGCTGAGTGCGCTAGAGGTGGGCACCCGTTCAGTTTAGCACCGGCTCTCCTCATGACAGGCCATTAACACCTTAGTTTTTATTTTTCATTTCTCTCAACTTCAAGGGATCTCTGGCTTTCAAGCAGGGTTCTGCCTTTCTTCTTTCTGTCGTTGGTGTCAGGATGAGGCTGTGCTGAACTGCAGAGCTTGGTACTTGGCTGCCAAGTTGCTCTCTGCGGTGGGACTCCCAGAGGGGTAAGTGAGCTCTTGAAGTGGCAATAACTGCAGAATATGCCTGTCTGTGGATGTGCTCCCTGGCTACCCCTAATAACAGATGGACTTTTTTTCTCTTCCTAGACCCACTCCACCTTTTTTCCCCTCCTTCTTTTGCATTATAAGGTTGTTGTTTTCTAGATCTCATCTCATTCTTTCACTACCTATCCATAGTGCAGTGCAAATCCTCCACTGAGTTAGCTCTGATGGTTTAACTAGGCTAACAGGGACCTCCTGCCCCAAAACTGTATTCAACAAAATGAATTTTCTTATCCTTCATTTCACTGTCTGATGACATAGGTCAAACTGATAGGAGCCCTTGTCTTTGGTAGCAGTATCAGCAAACACACAAAGTATATACATAGCTTTTGACAGGTATGTCAAACGGAGATATTCTTTTTCTTTTTTTTCTTTTTTTTTTTTTTTTAATTCTGTAGTCAAAGCCAGGATTCAGATTTTCTAGCATTCATGACTTTCAGTTTCAATGGTATTTCTGTAATCTCTTATTTTATTATTGTCACTTACTAGCATCTGTTACTTTCATTGAGCAGTCAGACTGAGCAAGACTGAGATACCCTTTCCTTGACCTTCTCTCTGTGTCTTTACAGGGACAATATCTATAATGAAACTAAATCCAGTGAAGTCTGGGAGCCACAAAGTTACCATCCTCTCTTCATCTTTCAGTGAGATGTCTCTTTCTCTAGCTTAGGATTCTGTAGCTTTTAGATTTGCTTTTTTTTTCTCTGCGTTTTCTTCTTTTTTCTTTTTTTTTTTTTACTGTACATTTCCCACGTGGTATTCATTATATGTTGTATAGTGTCATTCAGACTTAACTTTGTGAAGTATCCTGTTCCATGCTGTCTCTTTTCTATCAGGATGTAGCATAAGTGTTCTGGCACTGTAACACAGTTAGTAATCATATTTTACAGCCATCATGAATCCCTTAAGAGCTCCTTAAATTTTTATATCCTGAGCTCCCCCAGCATACCTTCTTTTACACCAAAATTCCTGCCTGATATGCTGTCCCCATGTCATACACTGACATAATAAAATTCAGGAGGAAGGAAAGGAGAAACATGAACATGCTTGCCCAGGTCATGAACTGTCACACAGGCAGAATGATGTATACAGCTTTCTGCAAGAATGCATTTAAGTCTCCCTTTTTTCAAAGAAGTCAGTCATTCTGACCTGGAGGAAATGTCCATGTTTATTTTCCTTGCTTGCCTTTCTGTCTTTTTGTGCAATAAATGTTGTTTTCCATATTTTTATATATTAATTTTAGGGAAGGTAACGTAAATATGATGTTTTTATAATGATCATGGATTCTACTGCTCACTGTGATGTATCAGAAAAATGAGTATGGATAAAACTTAATTTAGTTCACCACTGATTAATCTCATTATTTCTACCCAGTCTTCATCATACTCTAAATGTGTCTCACTAATTTTAGATCACTCTTGTTTCAGAGGTTTCCTGATTTCTTGCTTAACTTATTTTTCATGGTTTTTTCTTTTTCCTTTTTTTTTTTTTAATTGACGACATTATTTACCTTTGGTTTTGTGGCTTAGTTTATACAGTAGGAATAAACGAAATTCACTAATCGCTAATGAATAGCAGTTTACTGTACTGCAGTGTTGCAGTGATACAGAGTGTGTTCTGAAACAAGGATTTCTGTGCACATAACTGAGAACCACTGTTTTTTGGGACACTTTTGCTGCTTTATTCGTTCCGAGAGGATGTGCTGGGGAAGATAAGGTAAACTTTCACTTCCAATCCTGCAAATTCAAAGGTTGATGTTTTGCACTGAGCAATAGTAAACAGCATCATTCCCAGGAGCTAAAGTAACAATGACAGAAGCCTGAGCTGAGGAAGTCTAATCCAAATTTTCTTCTTAAAGGCACTGAGTAATTGATCCATTCTTCTGTCCAAGAGTGGTGCTTGTCTAACGTAACTCTAGAAAGTTGCAGGGCTGGGGCAAGGGGGAAGTATTTAGCCAAAGTCTGAAGTCTGAATTTTAGAGCTTGTCACTACAGCATCTACTACCGTTGAATAAAATTTTTTACTTTAAAATTAAGGAATTAATGTAATTGCTCAAAGTTTCCCAATATCTCTGTGAAACGAGTGCGCTGTGCAGATACCCTATTTTCCTCTCCAGCCAGGCACTTCTAGTTTCTTAGTATACCACAGCTCGACATCCTTCTTTTGTTACCCCATTAAGTGTTTTCCCGCAAATTCTTCCTGATTGTTTGGAGTCCCAGAGCTTTGCAAGGGTTCCCCGAATCTTTTACTTCTCTGGTGACACTCTTGACATCTCTTGACACTGCTGGAGACCTTCTTGCCTTTGATCTGGCCACTTCTGTGTTTAGGAGATCCTATTTACCATCTTGTGATCTCATATCCAAGATGCTGATTGTAAAGGTTTCCTGCATGACCTCCAAAAGCATCACTGGCTTGCTTCTTCATGTCAGCAGCTACAGATTCAATTGAAGTTTGGCCAGGACACACATTACTGAAACCAGCTTGCTTATCTGTGTTCCCATTGCATCAGTATTTCTGTATACAGAGAAATAGACCTATAGTCCTAGACATAAACCAGCTATAGTAGGAGCATTTCATTGCTTTGATGGAGTCTTTTAAGTGGGCATAATATTCTTCCCCTAAATAGAAAATGGTCCAGCAGACAACAGTGTTAGTGATGGGCAGTCTCTGGTGCCTACTCTTACCCTTTATTTTGAGGGGTTTGGTTTAGTGTCCTACTCCAGCCATGGCAAGAGGCATCCCCAGGAAGCACTGGCTCAACGTGATACATTCCCTGTTGCCTCTGCTAGCCCTAAATACACTCTGCCCATAGAGACAGCTGTTTTTTCTTCAGTTTCTCTAAGGCAATCTGAACTCTCTTTGGCTCTTTTTCATGTCCCATTATTAAAAGTAAAAAAAAAAAAAAAAGAAAAAAAAATGTTCTCTGAAAGGAAACAGCTTTCATCAACTTTTTATAGGTTCTCTTTTATTTTGTATCATATTCTCTCATGGCTTGCTGAATAATCTCAAGGAGCAGTTCAGCTCTTCTCTACATGTGGAATCAGATAAAACTGCCCATCAGAATCACCAGCAATTTTTTCTTCATGTTGTTGAAAAATAAAATCAAAAATCTGGATAAAACAACACTGGTCAGCAGTCTATAAATTTGGAAATCACCATTTTCAGAAGAGAAATTAAAGATAAACCTGATCATGATTTTAACAAGATGCCAGGTTATCTTAAGGAAATAGATCAAATTAGAAAGAAATCTACTTTTTGCACATTTCTTTCTCCTCTTTTATTTTAATCATATAAATTAATTGCTTTGGAAAGGAGACTTTCGCTGAGATTAGGAATAATGCCCTTTCTGCTTCTACTTTTATTACAATGAAAATAATTTGACCTCAAGTAAAATAATGTTGTCAGATAACTTATGATTCATCCTTAATACTTCTGTAGGATTGGTACATTTTTTTCTTCAATAACTAATCTTGTTTTAGTTCAGTTGCTCACAATAGCAAATACCTTCTTTAATTAGTAAATTAAAAAAGAGGTTTTCAGAGCTCCTTATCTTTCTAGTTTTGTTATCCCATCTGTGCATGTCTTGAAAGGAGCTAAGATATGTATAATGCTAATTAATTTTGTAGCACACAAGAGCTGTTAAGCCAGGTATTCAAATCCTTTTCCCAATTCAAATGCATTCTGAAGCTTAACGTTATTACTGCTAATGAGTAATTTAATTTACTTTAATTTAATTAAACTATATTTAATTCAGTTACATGAAGGCACTCTAGTAGTCTTTGAAAATACATATGATAATAATATCCCCGGATTTAAGGAAAATATTGTGTTACAAATATTGTTCATTACATTGTAGAATCACAGAGGGATAATGGTTTCTAGGATCCTCCACGAGCTTCTGTAAAAGATGATGATTAAAAACAAACCACAGAGCAAACAATGGAGGGTAAAATTAACATATAAAATACGATTTCTGATTGAACAAGAAAACCTAGATGACACTTAAAGCTTACAGCTACAACAATATCAATAGAAAACAATAGAAGTAATTTTCGAAAGGCATAAATTAGGTGTTGGCAGAAAAAGGAATCAACCCCAAACTTAGCTGTCAAAATCTGCATGTTTCCCTCAAAGTTTTACACAAACTATTCATAACAGAAGTAACAGATGCAGACATTTCTGTTACTAATTTTCACCGCACGTAGTGCATACGTGCTCACATTAAAGGTCTATACTTATGCACGGGAAAAATGTAAACTCATTCTTCATGCTTACTGAAAGCCTGAACATTTTATTTGTTAAAGCGAATAAAATTCAGTGCAGGTGTGAGCAGCGTGCTGTGATTCGGATGCTTTGCTTGGGGCACGTGGCCCCAGCCCCATGTCCCCCACGTATTAAGCTGCCCGTTTGCTCTGCCCAGTTAAAGAATCCTCGAGGGCAGGTGATGCTCCCTCTTGAGCGCTGTGCAAGAAGACCAAGTTAGGGCTTCTGCGTGCTCAGTACCAAATCCTCCTTTCCCTAGTGGAGCTTTTTTCTTTATATCTCCCATTCTCTTTCCTTTTTTGTTTAGCCATATTTCCGAATAGCCTTCTTTTTATTCTGCCCTTTTCTTCCCTTGACCTGTATTCCGTTACAGCCTTTCCTTCATTCCTGGCAGAACATCACTTTTTCCCATGTTCCTCATGTTAATTTTTATTACTCAACTGACTTTCATCTTCTTTTATTCTTATAATCCTTTGTGCCTTTCTCCTCTGTCTTTTCCGCTCTCTACTTCTAATTCTGCTCAATTTCCTTTTGCTGTAATTTTTATATTCAGTTTCACTCATAAAACTATACATAGATACAGAATTCATATCCAGTACAATTATTTTAGGGTTTGATATTGTGTCTCAAACAGTTTAACTTCAAAAAAAAAAAAAAAAAATTGAAATTATATAAGAGTAAGACTGTTTATGGGATATTGATTACAAAGAGGCTGAGACTTTAAAAAGCTAAAGTGATCAAGTTGGGATTGCATCCAGCCTCTGCTCTTAATGTAAAAAAAAATCAGACTAAAGTACAGAAGAGGAAAGTCCTTACCCTTAATTTTCTTTCTTAAAGAACATTAATTATTTAAAACATACAAATGATGCAGACTTGTGTACATAAAAATACGTCATATCATTGAGGAAAAATAATGATGGCTACGGCTATGGCTAGTTCAGCTGTACTGAAATTTTGTCTCACTTCCTAGAGGCTTGTTAAAAAAAAAAAAAAAAAAAGAAGTGACAAATGGTGTAAGTTAGTTCATAGATGTACAAAAGGGTGTTTAAGAATGTAAGGAGAAACATCTAAATATTTATAGGTTGCTCAAGCATGTGAACTTTAGAAGATGATGTATCTAGAAATATTTAATAAATAGCAGTGTCAGACAGAGAGAGCAACTTAAAAATCAGTGAAATGTGTATAATTATTGATAGACTAGACCCAGAAAGAAAAGCAAATGGCCATTAAGAAAAATTAAAAAGATGAGGGTGTCCCAGAGGTTGCTGTCATGTCAAGCTGGATTTTATGTATTTAAAATAATTTATTTGAAACACAGTAATTATTCTCCTTTGGTTGCATCCTTCATTTTTGTAGTCGTTATAATTGAATTAATTTACCATTCGATTACATAGGGTCAGATTCTGTTTTAGCCCTCTACAGGTGAGTGTAGGGAAATAAAGACAAAGCATAGATGCAGCATAACATAGAGAACAACCGCAGGGTCCGCATTCAGGGAAACACGGACTATTTCCTACTCTCCCTGTTTTGTGGTGACACCAAAATGTGTGGCACCCCGTGTGCCTGTGCATCAGCAGGGCACAAAGGGGACGTCCTGAGGCCTCAGCCGCGCGTGGCGGCCGAGCGCAGCGCTGAACAAACTCGACTGCAGTCGGAGGAGCCCAGAGAGCTGCCCTGCTCCTCGAAACAAGGACAATCAATCACCTTTTGAATTCGAGACTCTAGCACTCCGTGACACTTCAAAACTTTGCATTTGTTTATTCCTCTTCATCAAATAGCGAGAAAGCAAAATATTCTTTTTTTTTTTTTTTTCTATGAAGAGGAAAAATAATTTATACAATTTGCTACATTCTGAGATTAATCAGAAAAGGAAAAACTGAAAATAACTCCTAATGCCCTTGTTAAACTTTTTTTTTAAAACCATGTGAAGACACTTAAAATATATGAAACATATTCCCAGTTATATTCAGCACAGTATAAGCTGTTAGGAACCATTTTCTGGAGCTGAAAGAGATTCCTATTGAGGAAGATTTCATTTAAAAGAATTTAAATCCTTTGAGAAGTGCATAAATCATTTTAATGCTAATTCTGGCCATGAGGTACTAAATATACATTAGCATTTCTACAAATATTATATACGGAAACAGGTATTGAGATCCTAATCTTAATTTATTTCAAGATAATGCTTTGTTTGAAGTACCTGTGCTTGTGTTTGTGTTCACATATTTCTCCATTTAAAAGAATATTAAGCCTGGAACTCTGATTTTGAAAGATGACAATCTGGGTTCCATGAAATAAATGTGAACTTCGTAGGGCACACCGAGGGCAACTGCACAGCACTTAAATCTCACATATGGGATTGAAAATTTAGTGTGAAATTAAAGTGAATATTCAACAGGCTTCCACATTTTTCCATAAGTTCCAACAGTTCTGCCGCCTGCATTTATATGATCATGAACCATGATACAGAAATTGATCCAGTTAAAAATAATAAATACACATATAAACAAATCAATATATATATATATAAAGCCAGGAAGCCTTTACATTGTTATTGCCAGTGAGGGCCTATGATACAAAACCACTGTCTCAACCTATGGTTTCAAAAGGTAGCGCATGGATATACAGCTCCTTCAAAAGCCTCACCAGCTTCTCTGTGCCCAGATGTCTTACAAATCATCATGCCATGATAACTTTTTACACAGCATCCAAGAGAAAATTGTTACTTTATTTTCTAGTTTGAAAAAGCATATATGCTTGTATATGTGTTTATATATATACATATATATGTATACATGCTATACAGTGCTATACAGTACTTCATTTGCGTAAAGGGCATGGGGCATGGACAACACGGAGCAGACAAATTTCAGCGTGATCCTTATGTGTGGCTACTGGAGAGCTGCTGAATACCTCTGAGACGGCCTCACAGGAACAGACCAACGTTCCAGATAAAGCCGTATTATAGAGCTGGATAATAATACTCCGACGCTCGTTATAAATCTTTTCTGCCCTACAAACATTCCCACATGTTTTAAACATGCTTAATTCGCCCAGCGGCTGTATTGCGCAGCGGGCTCATTGCGCCGGCCGCCCAAAAGGCGCTCACGGAGCTCTCATTCGGTTGCTTACGGTGCAAGATAAACAGCGCGCGTGACTGCGTCAGATGGTCCGCGTAGAGGCTGAATATGGCACATCTTAACAGCCCTGAAGATTGTCTGCCATTGAGCTGTTCAGACTGCTCGAAGTCGAAGGGAAGCGCAGGTATCTGTGTTGTGGATGGAGGTTTCAGCCTGAAGGACTGTATCCAGTCACGGGCTCGATCTGAAGCGGCGTTAGATTGCAGCAGATGGGCAGACAGCTAAACAGATGCGATTGGGCTCACGTTTAAATGTGGTCCTGATGGCTCACAGTTGCCAACCCAGTCCATAGCATGACGAAAGTGCACTTACAGCATCTTTCTGTTAATGCCTCCTTTTTTGTTGTCCATTGAATGCACATTCCAGGGATACCTAAAATATCTCTATGATTGCTGGAGTAACAGGATTCCTAATGTTATATAGCTAAACCTCCTCTCCTCGCTGATACTCAAGACAGAAAATTCTTGTGCAGCATCATCAGTGGTAATACAATGCAGGAGCTTGTATAAATAATGCAGGTTTTCTGAATGTTTTGAGCGATGCCTGAATCTTCTGCACATCATCATGCAGGAACCTGGCTATTGGTGTGAGGGCACGGACAGGGCAGTTGGGACTGCCACTGCGAAGCTCCTTTAGGAGGAAGCCCCAATGCTGTTTCATTTCCTTTTTGGTCCTGAGCCTTCCCAGTATACAATGCAATTCATACCTATATTAATATAGACGATTTTTCTGGTAAATCTGTAGGGCAAGGATAATAAATCAAGAGTACTGTCATAGCGTAGCCCCATATATTTCAGTGGAAGAAATAACTCTTTTTACAATTCAGAATGAATTATTAAACACCAAGAGAAAAACCTCTATTCCAATTCATTATTCACATTTTGTTCCAAGCATTACAGCAATTTACAATACTTAATCTTCATAGAGAAATGTGTTTCTTCATGCTCCCTTACCTGGCAAATGAAGTCTCAATCTCTCTTCTACCTAAATGCAGTTTTGATTTCATATTCAGTACAGAAGTTTGAAGCACACTGAAAAGTTAACAAGACAAAAACAATATTTGAAATTAACGGGGATTGTTGCCTTCGTTTCATAATTGCCACAGCTTTATCTTTTCTTCCTTTCCCATGTGGTGACACTGCATGATTCAGGAGACTTACCATTTCTAGGCAATCCTGTCCTCAGACAGTGCTGAGGGTTTCAGTCCCTGTGCACTCAGGGTCCAATTTCCCAAGGACATTAAATCCATGGAAAATGCTAGCTGGAGAAGCTTTGCCTAAAACTAGAGAGGCATGAAATGGACAAATAAAATCTCACTATTGCTTCCCTTTGCAGCTCAGCAAAGGAAACTTAAACAGAGAAGATTCCAGATTGCAAGGCAACTTAGCAAATACGTGTAGTTTCAGAGAAGAGAAAATGTAGATTTGCACGATTACTCAATTATGTGTGAATCAGAATTTCAACAATTACTTCTAAAAGTCATAAAATGAAAGTTTTTTAACTGTGAAGCATTTTTCGCATTTTTATATATTCTTATTTAGTCAAGACAAAATTGTATTTATGGCTGAATGTTTTATGATGTTATAATCTAAGCAGTTAAAATGAAGCAAAAGTGTTAGGGGACTAATAATAATAGTGGACTAGTAGATTTAAATTTGTGAATTTAATATTTCAAGTGAGGTTTCGTAGAGATAACCAAACTGTTATTTCATTTCATACGTTCACTGTATAGAGCAATGCTTTTACCAAAATTATCTTCACACGACAGAGTAGAATTCACTACTGGTACTAAAATGACACTCATGTTTTCCAAACTCTTTTCTATAATTATTAGACCTTGATAGCCTCGATTAGGCTTAAGGGATCCCTTAAGTTCACAATGGTCTGTAAAAATGCTTAACTCTGAAGGCAACTGGGAGCGCTTTGATCATGAATAGTATTTTTCATCTCAGGTGGGGATAAACAGTAAAGCCACATAGGTCACTTTTGAATTTAATAACCAATCTTTATCATTTTTAAAGCCCACATTTGAAATTACTGGAGAAAACGAGAAACCCAAAATGTGCATTTAAAAATATGTCATTTTCATTGTTTACTGTTAGGCCTGTGATGGCTTTAAGAATGTTATACTGAATATGAAGCCATTTCTCTACAAACCACCTTTTAATACAGATTCTGTTCTGCTGGCCACATCATGCATTCCTTTAAGGATGTTTGCATGTACATTTCTATGACCTAAAGGAAGTGATTAATTATCAATAAAATTAGTATAATATTGTAATTACTATTACTATATAATATATAGTACTTAGATTTGGATTATCCCAAATACATGTATGTAGCAAAAGAAGAAAGAATGCACAACTATATTTGAAGTAAATGAACATGATTACACAGGCATGTGTATACAGAGATTATTTTTAAATTACACAACATGGAAAATCAATATTCAGCATTCAGATTACCTCCAGTTCTTGTAATTGCCTTAAGTGTCTATCTGTACAACTCTAAAGGTGTATACAACTGTCTTGTTATTTAAGTTTCCATTCTGCTCTCTATAAATGTATTTCTACTATCCTCCAAGTACATAATTGCTATGTAGGCTTGATTTTTGTAACTACTTTTGTATTCCACAGACAGATTTTTTTTTTATTATTTATTTATACGCTTCTCAAAGCTTTATTTTAAGTTGTGATATGTCTCCTCTTCTGTTGTCATGACTTACTGGCAAAAATAGGAAACAACAATTTGCTCATTGACATTGGCACTAAATTCATACTCTCATAATTTATTACCCACAGGCTAGATTTATCTGTGAAGACCAAAAATTATTGCTGGAGATATTCTGTCTCTTTCTTTTTACACTCACCCTTCATGCACAAAAGAAAGTTCTGCTTTTCTCAGTGGTAATACACAAAAGAAAAACGAAAAGGAACGGGCTCTTTTTATTCCTTAGATTTTCAGGGTTTACAGCACACCAGATTGTGTCCTGATGGATCAAAAACTGAAGAAGATAAAGAAGTTATTCAGGGAGTGAGAACCACCAAACTGTTCCCATATTGTGCCGGCTTCCCAGTTTACCGGTGTCTATGTGCTTTGTTACTCATTATTGACCTTACAGGTGCAACACTGCCGATTTATGTAGCCTGAAGCTTTTTATAAGATTTTCCTCCACCTCCTCAACCAAATATAACTGCGTGTATACCAAGGAGGGCTCTCTTCTCTGTCCTTTGATACTTACAGTGTGAATATCAACCGGAACAAGTAATATCTATTTCGGGTAAGTATAGGTATGCTAACTCTAGTATCAAGAAATAATCACAAGCCTGTTTAATACTTTTGGTTCACGTGAGTGAGCCTGTGAACCATCCTTTCAGATGCAGTTCAGAATCATAAATTATTTTCTCATTTGTACAACTTAAGGGCCTCAAGAATTAATATATTGAATGTATCACATTATTTCTGAGAAACAATCATACTGTCTGGACAAATAGAGATTTTTACTATTTCTTTAGCCTCAAGCTTAAGCAAAAATGAATGGTTCAGTGAAAAAGCAGTCAAACTGATGACCATTGCCTTGATCCTAGAATGTGCAGGTAATTAACTTAATCAACAAGCGTCAATTTATCATAACCTGGCTTGGGTGTGGGCCACCTCGCTCTTTCTGGGGAGCCTTCATCCTTGCTGTTATGTCCTAAGCTTTTTGTTTCTGTACTTGGAGGTGGCATCCTCAAAGTTATTTTAACTCAGGCTGCAAAGTGTGCAAGTGTCCCAGCCTTAGTACACCCTGTCCTAACAGCTCAGACTCAACTGAGGCACACCAGACTGTGGACTTCTCAAAGGAATCATAGTCAAGAAAACCTGCCTGTTTGACTGAATAGTATCAACATTTGGAGCTTTTTGCCTTTTTTTTTTTTTTTTTTTAACTGAAAGGGATGCCACGATAATAAGTAAATTATACTCCAAAGTTTCCTTCTCTCAGAATATTCCACTTTCAATTTTTGTGTCCCTTTGATATCTGTTATCCCAGCAGTCTGTGGCACTTCAGGAGGGTTGGGACATGAGAAAATCCAAGGACATTCACTCTTCAAAGGCAGTGCCCTCATGGAAGCTCCTGGAGGAGGGGGCTGTGTCATGACACAGCATGTTGGCTATGAACTGGAAGCAAGGCTCCCGACAAGGGGACAATGTATATACAGCTGGCACATGGGGACGTCCGGAGGGCAAAGAGCTAGGCCCATCTGTGAGAAGCAGGAGTAGCATACGGCGTTGCCCAACACGCTGCATTTCTGTTTGGGTTGGAGGCAATGGTGGAGGCAATGAGTCATAAATTGGAGTTGGTTTAGACTAGGCTTGAAAAGTGAGTTATTGTGATAAAAATAATGCATCCACTTAGAGATCTAGCTCCAGGCAGCTCAGGCCTTGGATTGCACTTACTGGAGATGCAGTGCTCATTTTTTTTGTCTGAGTTACTAAACAACATTAATGTTACAGCTGTGAGGAATAAGCATGGTTAGTGTGTTGTATGAGTTCCCCATAATGAAGGCTCAGTTCCTATTTCCTGTAACCTTATTTCCGAGCCTGCTGTGCATGACAACAGTGTAATTAGGTGTGCAGGATAAGCTTTCTCCATTACCAAAAGGGAAGCCTTTGCTTAAGAACATTATCTTCCTGCATGAATTCAGGTGCTGCTCTTTCCTCCTTTAAAATTGTGTTCGTTTTGCCAAAAAATCTGAACAGTTTTCCCTGCAATTAGAGTGCAAGTCATACTGTTCATGCTTTCCAAGGGTCACGGCTATGCCGCAGCTCTGCAGTTAACTCTGAGACCTTTCTCTGGGCTACTGAGGTAACGCCTGACTCTCCGGCCGGCTGACCTCATCGCCTTGGAATTAGGATCATGCCCTGCCGGGAGGCTCAAATTAATTCAGCACCACAGTGAGTATAACCAGTGCTGGGACTCAAAGCTGATCCTATAGAGAGTTAGCAGCAAGGCAATCAGCTTCACTTTAAAATAATGAGCTGTCCCCATGCCCCTCTGAGAGCGTATCGCCAGCGCCGTGCCTCACGCCAGCAGGACTCCGCTGCCTCCCTGTCCTCCTTTGGACCCAGGCATATTGATCATACAAGAAAGAATTACAGTAAAATCATCAAATCACCCAGTGTAAACACTGGCATATTACCTGTAATATGAGAAAAGTAACGCCAAGCAAGAGATTAAAACTGTGAGAAAGAAAGTGAGCATCATGACCTGAGTTTTCAGTCAATGAGACAGTAAAATCCTGATTACTAGAAACCCAGTACTCTCTATTAAATGGATCGCTCTAATGGACAGTGCACAAATCAGTAGCAAAACTGGAGTATTCCAGGAGTGCTCCGAATAGCTTGAGTCTCTTAAGTCTACAATGTTCAAGAACTAGATTAGCAAAATCTTCATACCAAAGGGTTCGATCACTTCACAAAAGTCATAGTCCACCATAACCCATAGCCCCATAGCTGTTTTTTTGTTTGTTTTTTAAAAGGGAAATTAATTCTGGATTATTTAATCTGACATTTTCTTCAAATATATAGGGATTTAATGCTAGGGAAAAAATGGATGGTGAATAATCCTAGGTGTTTCTGAAAAGCCAAATGAAGGTGAAGATCACAGGTTTCAGTTTACAGATATTCTGTGTTTCCAGTGCTATATGCAAATAGTCCTAAGGGATGGTGAAGAAGAATAGGAGTTCAGCATGAGGTGATACAACTGCTTCATACCCTAGGCCATAAGTCTAAAAATAGAATTTTATTTCCCTAATAGCCATGCAGATCACCAACGATTATAATTTAGGAGGCAGAGTTATTTCACAGTCAGTAAGAAGACCTGGCCTTGTTCACTGTGCAGCTGAAGCTGCTCCTATTATTTTCTTAAAATTTTCACTGACTTCTGCCTTCTCTCTCAGCATCCAGCACTACCAGATGTCTTATGAGTGACCTGAAAGGCACATTTGTCCTTCTCTTCTCCCCAGTAACTGCCAGGAATGATGTGGAAAAAAAAAAAAAAAAAGATTAAAACAACTCCCAGCTCCTATACACATACTGAGGCATGCAGAGGGTGTGACGTGATACAAATTTTTCCTTCCATAAGTAACAGTGCATGTGGTCCAGAATATGCAAAGTAATATATTTGACGGAGCTTGATTTTTGAAGTATTCATAGCCTGTTCAAACAGAACCTAATTTTCTTCAGAATATATACATAAAAATATCTCTAAAAAGCTACCTCTTTTCTAACAGTTATTTAAGTGCTAGAAGAGTTCTAAGAAATAAAGTCTGAAGATTTTACACTTTTAATGCGGGGGAGGGAACATGGATTTTGATTCATTTGTGCTAAAAGTTTCAGTTTCTTGGACTTTTTAAACTTTTAGCTGTATATTTTATGCTGATAGATGAGGGTTTTTTCAGTTTAAGAATATCTGAACAATGAAAATTACCAAATGAAAACGCCTGTGCATCTTAGTGGTCTTTAACTGTGGTGCTCCAGCAGCTGCATTAGGTCTCTGTTGTCCTTCAACATACTTACGCAACGTCTAACTCAGCTGCCTAGAAACTTCCTTTTTCAATAGTTCTGTGTTGCTTGGGGAAAAAAAGCAAAAAAAAAAACCAAAAACAAACAAACAAACAAAAAAACAAACAACAACAACAAAAAAAACCCAGCCTTTTATCTTTTTGTGCTCCACAGAAAAATCCAAATGGGCAAACCCCCATACCAGGACTTTTTTTCCTTCTCTCTATGATGGCATGTCTAAGAATTCCTATCAAATCTTCTGAAGTTCCAGTTTTAACACCAATTACTATTCTTGGGCAAGCCAAAGTTATTGAAATATCCTTAAACATAATAGTACTTTCTTAGGAGGCAAGGAGGGATTTTTATTCCTGCCCTGTATGTGCACAGTTCCCAGAACAATTAATGCTTTGTTTTTATCTGTTGTTCTTAAGGACTGCTGCATTCATACAGCTATTAATAACAACAGCAACAATAATAATATGCAGATAGTAGTAATTCAGCAAGTTTATTGTTCCAAGCACTTTCCTGTAAGTAACTGTTCATAAATATCCAATATTACTTCTGTTTTTATTGTTATATAAATATTCCTGTAAATAAAAGGCTGTACGTTGACATTGAGAAACTGATTCATACGGAAGAACTCCTGTAATTTTTTTTCCCCGTTGTTGCTCTGAAGTGCTGCTGTTTGAAATCATTTCTTCAGATATGTCTCTTTCGCGAGTGCTTATCCAAGGTGTTGACATGGTATCACCCAGTAATCCACCGGCTTATCGGCAAATTCCCCCCAAAACCCCTCACTGCCGCCGAGCCGCGACAGTTTGAAGGTCACCCTAATCCCTGAAGGTCGGTCTCCTGCTGCACGGTTCAGAGCTGCTGCTGCTGCTGCTGCTGCTGCTGCCTGGCGCACGGCGGGAACGGGGCGCTTTGCTGCAGCCGGCTTCCCTCAGGAGCTAACTTGTGAATAATCAAGAAATACTTCACAAATGCGGCTAAGCGCCACTTTCCTAATCCAGAGGTGTGATAGGGTGCAGCCAACCATGGTAATTCAACTTGGAACAAGTTATTATCCGATAGAAAACATGACAGTAGGCTCAAAGGTGCCGGGGACTTCAAATGTTTTTGGAATACGCACTTTCCTACTTGTCTGTTGTGCCCCATGTGTCACGTACGTGGTGCGGCTGGGCCCTTTCTGTCGAAAGAAAATGAAAAAAAAAACGTGTTGCACAACTCTAGGCCCTAGTTGGTATCGCTCGCTAGAAACTAGTGACCAATTAAACACCAGCCACTATCCACTCTTACCCAAACACTGTGCATACAGATCTGTCTCCCACAGAATAACCTGCCCTTAACCTGAATGTTTGGTCTTTTAGCCCGCGGGAATGTAGGGCGATTTCTTGAACAAAGGATATAATGCAGCGCGGTGGAATAGAGCCGTGAGCAATTAGGGATCAGTGGAGAGATTAGCAGCTAGCTTCTTTTGTGCCGATGTTGAGAGCCTTCATTTGCATTTTAAAAGAAGGTTCTCATCTTTTGTTTTTACCGTAGGCTGTGTCTGCAAAAGCCTTTCTTAGCGACCCCCTTTCCAAATTCCCATGGTTACTGACACCTCGGCGTAGCTCTGCTGGCAGTGGCTGAGCGGAGGCTCTGACACGTCTCCGGCTCGCGGAATAATCACCGGCGCCTCGGGGCTCGCAGGACCCCCGCAGGTCTCCGGTGCAAGGCCCTGCTCCCAGCGGGGTCAGCTCCCGGCTCGCCCTGGGTTGCGCAGGGCTTTCTCCAGGCGGATCTGGAAACCCTCCACACGTGGAAGGGGCCACACAGCATCTCGCTGAGATCTGTGCCGCTGCTTAATCATCCTTACAATTATTTGCTTTCCCTTCATGCCAGTTGGAGCATCCCCTACTATTTTTTCTCCCTTGCCTCTCGCCCGCCCACCGCAGTGCCGGGCCCTGCTTCCCTCTTCTCCTCCGGCACCTGAAGCAGCCTGCCGCAGCTGGGGCAGCGTGGTGGTGCTGCGCACCTCGCCGCCGTTTATCAGCATCCGTATGGTACCAGTGACCCCCAAACTGGACGGGGTATTCCAGATATGCTCTATTGATTGCCAACAGGGAATAACTACTTCCCTCCATCTCCTGGCTGTGCTCCTGCTGATAACTGCCAGTACGCTACCCGCCTTGGGCACTGTGTGCCCACACCGCTGACTGGTGCTTAGCCCGCTGCTCACCTGGTCCTGTGTAGCAGGGTTCCTACTCAGCAGGTAACATTATTCCCAAGGGTAGTCCGGAAACCTGTGGGTCCTTGGGAATCAGCTTGCTTCAGGCATGCCCACAAGCACTAAGGAATAGTACGGCAGTAAATTTGAGAGGAGATTTGAGAGGAATGGAAGAAAAATAGGAAGAATATGACTGTCATTAATAAAGATTATTATACTACTGGTCCAGAAGGGAAACATAAGTCTGAGTCTGAGCTTTAAATGACTCTTTTTCTTTTTTTGGAATAATACAAGTAATATTGGGGCAGGTTTAATTTAAGGTTTTGTCTCTCTGTAGAAAGGCTGCCTCTATAGCTGAGTGTTAGCATATCAGTTATTACAGACAACAGGATGAGATCAGGGAAAGCTGCAGATGAACTGGGGTTTTTTTTTTTCAGTCAAATAAGCAGAGTGAGAAACTCCTGCCTTGGTTTTGCTCATTGCAAGCAGGTTTGAGACTCCATCTAAACAAGAACGAAAGAAAGCAGACCGAATCCTAGATGCCTGTTAGAATAGCTAATCCATCTCTCTGTCAGCACAGGATATTTTCCCATTTTACTAATGTTTCATACTGTGCAATCCTAAAGGTCACATTTTAATTAAAAGTCAGTCTCACCTGTGCTTGTAATTCCATGTCCGCATTTTCAACAGTTACTACTGCAAATGCATTCAAAAACTGGACCTTTATGGGTAAAAATGACAAATTAAGCATGTAGATTGAATTTGTTCAAGTAGTTTAGAATTGCATGGGGCATGTGCTTGTACAGAAGCAGAGCTTTTCTTATCCAGCTGCACAAGGCTTTTGCTTAAGTTTCTGCTACTTCCCTGGGTAGAAGCAAAACAAAACGCAAAAATCTCATCATATACCTATATTGTCATGTATCTTCTAGTCTTTTTTTCTTTAGTAATTCTGCTAAGTAATTCTTTGCCCTCTCTTTTTTCCCTTCCATCCTTAAGGACTTGTAAGCTATTACCAAACACTTCTTGCCTGACAATTTCTCTGCCAAATGGAGATTGCAAAACTAAGGATGTCCATGTCAAAATCTGTGCCAAAGATGCTAGTAGGCTTGCTTCTTCCCAGGCTCTGTCCCTCCGCCCTGAGGGAGTCAGCATGGCAATAACCCAGCAGCTCATCCCCTGGGAATTTCTTAATTATTCAGTGGGTGAGAGTTGGTCTCCCAAGAATCGCTGAGATGGCCAAGGAGGCTTCCCGGGTGTCCCTGCACGCCCGGCCACGTGCTGGCTCATCACCCCATCCCCCCGGGCGCCAGTCCCTCGGTACGCGCTGGGGCTGGGAACCTGCGGGCTGCTGCTGCTCACTGCAGGGAAACGCCAGCGGCAGGACGGGCGGCTTGTGTGAAGAAGGGTTTTTATATCAGAGCATTGCCTCTACTCTCCATACCCCAGGCAAAAGTAAGTCATGCCCCCTCTCCCAAATCCTATGTTGCTGTCTCAGCCACCGCCAGGAAAGTGGTGCGTGGCCTGTGATCCACTTTTGTTACAAATGCGAAAGCTGCAGTGGTCGTAAATGTACTTCTTTCCATTCTGCATGTACATGGTTTTCCATACAGTAGAGCGAACAAGCAAACCCAGCCCTTACTTTTCCCTTGCAGCACTCCACTGCAATTGTCATTTATTGTGACAGAAAAATTAGTAACAGCACTAAAATCTTGAAACCATACAAAGTGTGCAAATAAGTAGTTTTAACGTTTTTTGAAAATGTTTTAAAAACTGCTAAAAATGAAATAGAATCATAAATGTGAAAGTTAAGATTTTCACCTTAAAAACAAAACAAAACTGCAAAGGCAGATTAAATATCACTGAGTGCTTTATAGACACAGCAGATAATACCTCACAGTACCAAATGTCACAATAATACTTTATAAGCCACAATACGTGAAGATTTCTATTAAAGACATGCCTGAATTTATTGTAATAATGTCAAGTTTCCTTTAATTGTCATTTAATTTACATTGAAAACTGGTCTGACTTTTTAACATTAAAAGGTTGCAGAGTATCTCATGTAGAAGATCAGTCCTAAAAAAAGTAACCCTCCCTTCTTTTAAATGTTCTAAACCTATTTAAAATAACAAAGCTATTCAGCGTAATTCATCTTCAAACATGTCAAGATACTTTAAAGTTAAATTGCTTTTAGTAATAGTCATTTTCAATTACAAATTAATTTTGATTTGCTGCCCTTCCTGTCATTGGCATTTGCCTAGAATGAGTAACTGTGGTCTGTAAATTGCAATCTCTAACCTGAACTTAGCAAACCATTAGGAATATTCTTTAAAATAAAAATGGACTTTAAATGTTACTCTTCCGCACAAATTCGCCGTAACTAACAAAAGGCAAACTCAACACGAGCTGCTTTATCATGTGCCCTGAATACCCTCTTTTCATTTAAGCAAAGTAAATCAGGCTGAAATGATTCTTACTGATTCTTTGTTATCTTGATCCTTTACGAAATAGGAAAGATGGGAAATGAAAGGAGCAGCTATAATTTCTCAAGGCCCATCCATTCGTTTCAGGGACGCCAGAATCCCGGTCCATATTTGAATACTTCTTTGTTTCTTCTGTTGTCTGTGGCCTTCGCCAGCCCAGCGCACTCTTCCCAAACTCTGGAGCGCTGCTTGTGGCCAACTGTGGTCAGAGCTACCTGTACCTTGGTAGCCAGCGCTGGACCAAGCGCGCGTGAGAGGGAGACGCTGACCAGCACCAGTCTCCGTGACGTGCGAGTCCACACGATGGGAGTGCTCCAGCTCTCGCTCCGCACGGCGGCACCTCCCCTGCCACGGGAGCCCCCAGCTCACCGGGACCCCTCTGGATGGAGCCCCAGGGCTACCTCGGAAGGGAGACAAGAGCCGTCTCAGCACAGTGGAAGCAGCTCCTTTCTCTCCCCAGCCTGCACGTTTGGCACCGTTGGGCTTTGCAATGGCAGGGGAGGAATGGGTTTTGTTCTCCTATGTGGCGTGCAGCATAATTTGGAGAAAATCTTCTCTGCTGCATTATAAATGCAACATTTTGCTCTCCCCTATATCATTTCCGGAAGATGGGGTATAATGACTGTCATTATCAAAGAGAACAAAGGATTGTGCTTACTTGCACCTAAGCATTATTCCTGTTTCAGACGTTGCAAACTGTGCAAACACGCTGAAAAAAAAAATTCAGCTCCATTCCTTCTTAACTATCATAGTATCTATGGGCACATCCTTAAAACAACTTCAAATATTTCATAATCAGTTATGACTAGAACAACATGCCATTGATTTTATTTTCTAAATAGCCTTATAAACTCCACCACTAGAGGATTGAAATAGTTCACTAAAATGTATGGATTTCATTCCCTCAACTGTTGTGGGAATAAAATCCATAAATTATTATGAATTTTTTTAATTATTTCTTTCTCTTCCTAAATGGAGAATTAAAGTACAAGAGTATATTATGGTTATAAAAGAAGTCACAGAAACCTGAGAATAAGCCAAGAGTTGAGCATGGCCTCTTGAGATCCAATGTATTGTCCATATGCTATATCATATTTCAGTGACTGTTAGTGCCAGTTGTTTCTGACTGAGAAACTTAAATACAATGAAGGAAGTCTGCAAACAGCTCTCTCTGTAGGAATGCATTATCATAGAAAATCCAAATTGCTGGGAATTGTCTATATTTTCCTTGTGCAAAGGGAAAATACCTGCACGTTTACTTTATCTGCATTGTGGCTACAGTGGTTAAGAATACTTAAGACTACATTGCTGCCAAAAAGTGGGATCTGATCCACCTCTTACTATGTGCTGTGCTCAAAACCATGTGCTGCTAGTGCCCTTCATCCAACAACTTCACCAATAGACCTAGTTCAACCACAGTCATTGCAACCAAAACAGAAGAGAGGGTCAGCACTAAAAAAGGTGGAGGGTATGACCGGCTCTTTCAGCAATTCTTTCTTTGGTGATTCCAGAAAAACTCCTCCCAACCGCCGGCACGTAGGGTGTGTTTTTCTCGTGGCTTAGCCCTGCTCTGTGCCCTCCTGGGTTTTGGTGGCCCCTTTGCTCACGCAGACGCGTTTGTGGCGCCTCGCAGCATTTCTGAGAACTGCGGGATTTGGGATCATAATATATCGTCTACGGTAATGTTTTGTTGCAAAAGATTGTACCAATATTAACGTGAAATGGGCCAGAAAGTGTCAGGATTACTGAATCTTTTGAATCTCTGGCCTCTTTTCTGCACTGTGGAGCTTTAGCTTGATACATCAGTACAGCCATTCTGAGAAACCAGTCAACCATTTCTTATCAAGTTTATGCGGCCTTTTTCTGGGCACTGAGTAGCAGAAAAGCTCTGTTTCACTATACCTACAGCAGCTGCAGGGTGAGAGCCAATGTGATTCATGACCGTCTAGTTGTATGATGGTTGGGGGGGAACGTGGGACTGGGAGAGTATAGCAAGGCAAGGTATAAAAGGGTCCGTCCCTTGCAGCTTAGGGAACTACACACTGCTTTCCACACTGCTCTACTGCATGCTGTGTGCAGTAATGTGCAGAGAGGGCAGCTTTAGGAGCTAAGGAATCACTTTTAATATTCTAGTAAGCCATATTCTAAGAGACAGGATATCTTAGGATGCAGATTTAGGCATTCTTAAGCCAAAAGGCCTGGATTTAGCTCTCCTTAATTAGGTCACTGTGACCCCACTGTTTAAAGACAATCTGATCTCTTTGTATGAGTTCTGTAAGGAGCCTATGCTGAGTAGGTTCTTAATTTGGTTAGCACAGTTAAAGGTCTCAAAGCAAGACAAGACAAACTGTGTTTCTCTGTATTAATAAATTTTAGAGCAGAATATTTTTGCATTGTCATATTTCATTTGCTACTCTTTCTGGACATTTCCCTGGTCCTTTTCATTTCTTTTTTATCAAAGCAACGCTTCATATCTGATCTTTGTGTGCTTTTTTATTTTTTTAGAGTCTGAGTATAGGTTGTAAATCATCTCTTGATCCTCTTTCTTGTATCATGCTCATTTGAACTTTTCCCCATCTTCTCCTTAGTATGAAAGGTGTCAATTTGAAATGCACAGCGAAGGGTACATTCGGAGAGAAGAGCAGGTGAATTGTGTCCAAGTGGTAGTTTCCAATTTAGGGAAGGGAACATGAGAGAGAAAAAGAAGCTATCGGTCATCAGAAGGAAAAAGAAAGACAAACTACTCACATGAGGAGGCTGGGGTCTAAAACCCAGAACACATTGGGCACGAGTTGTATGTTTGCACACCTTCAAATATTGCTTACATTTAAAAAAATTAAACAGCCCAGTTTGACCCTCAGGAGAGAGGAGGTAATAGAGAAGGCAAAGGAGAGGCGTCTCTGCAAATAACATGCACTGAAAACATCCCCTTTTCTAATTCTTGAGGCTCTGTGTTTCAAAGCAACTTTTGAGTCTTCTAGCACTGTTAACTTTCTCAGAGCAGGTCAAGCAGATGACCGATTCCCTGTGTTCTGGGATCAGCTTTATCCAACTTGGATTTCTGATTTGGTGTCTACAAAGTGACAGAGAACAAAGAGGAGAAGCCAGTCGTATTTTCTGTGTGTGTGTGTCAAGCTGTCAGCTATCCAAGTACTATACTCGCAGTGCAGTCCAAGTACTGTGCTCACATGCTCATTACAGAATTGCTAGCATTTGGAAGATGAATTCTTAACAGTAATTCTGTCAACAGGCACACCAAAATACAAATGACATGTTTATAGTTTCTGCGGTCGCCTCTGGTTTCTGATGCCAAAACTAAAACAGAACATTATCTGTGCTGGGTTTTTTTTTCAAACTTTAAGCTCTTCTTTTAAAAAGACAAACTTTTAAGAAGAAGGAGGGAGGAGGGAGTGATACAGGTTGGCTGGTACGGTGTCAGAGGCACATGAGTGACAGAAGCTGTAGCACATTTGAATTAGGAAAATACTGGGACTAAAGCAGAGATTGTACAAGGAGGAACTTAGCCTTTCTTGCAAGAGGACAGAGAACTGCTGGGGCACTTTTTTTTTTTTTTTTTTTTTTGAACCTGAAGTATGGCATAATTTTCAGGATCACTTATGCTGGCACTTGTTCAAAATACGTGAATTAAGCCCCACAGCCATTAAGTCCCAGAGTCATGCAATGGGCTTAAATAGAACAAAATATATTTTCACTGGTGTTAAAAATGAAACAAATTATATTTTTCATTTTGAATTATTGAAATTCATTTTTTCCAACTTTTACTTGTGATCCTGAGGACATGGAGCTGATTATGATTTATTTTCAGTCATGCTATGCAGCATAACTTCCCAGTATGAGTATCTAGCATCCTCATGTTTGCGTACCTTTCTTCTGAAGCTTCTCATGTTACAAGGCTGCAGCTCTCTCCTAAAATATTTCTGCTGCCAACTCGGAACATATTTAGTGAAGATAGATACAGTTATAGCCTGTTCTGTAGCTCACTCCTGGCAGGCAGCTGTGACATTAGTGACATATGGTGACATTCAGGAACAGAATTAATGGAAAAAGCATTACTGGCTCCGGCTATCCCTGATTATCAAGTGACCAGTGAGGAGCTTTCCTCACTTACCTAAAATATTTATGATGTCTTTCCTTGATTCTGACAATTTCCAGTCAGATTGGCCAAATCTCTACTTGTTTGCTTCATGGCCACTCCCATGTTTGGCTTTGTTCCAGGCTAAACCCAGCTTTACTTCACTAAACCCTAGATGAATAAACGCCACACTGGCATCTCCGCAAATACACATGCCCTTATCCTGCTATTACCCAGCTTCTTTCACCAAGATCTATCATATTAACTCTCCAGACCTTGTCATCTTGCAAACTCAAATAGTGGCACAAACCTAGCTAACCTCTTTTACCCTGTTATTTTCCCAGGCACCATTCAGGCACCTTCCCACCTATAATGCTGTCACGTTATCCTATATGTGGTGCTGCTTACGAGAGAGAAGACTGCTAATAATCTGAATTGCCCAAAGATCACTTTATGTATTGATTCAAAAAATTTACATGCTTAGGCTTGATTTATCTGTAGCTATTCTAGTTCTTCTTTAGCTGCAGCACAACCGGCTATCCCCATTTTTGTCCAGATGAGACTTTCAGGCTATCTTAGAGTATGTTAGAGAACGCCTTCCAGTGGCACACCTTTAAATCCCCTTCAGTGCCTATATGACTTTAAGGTCACTGATAGCAGGATATGAGATTGCGATGGGAGAGCAGTGCTGTGGCTGCCTGCTAGCAGCTAAGTGAAACAGTTGTGCTAGAGAAGTCTCAGCTGGAGTTATGTTTGAGAAACCCCAGCTCATTTTATCATGCGTTACGGAGCCAAGGCTTGATGGCACAAGGAAGCTGATTTGGCAGCTACTTAAAGTGGAAGACTATGCCATCAATGGGCTCCTAAGCTGGAAATGTTGCTAAAAATGGTGCCAGATGGACAGAGCTGGTGGGGATGGAGTTGTAAGATCTGAAGCAGACAGATGGCCTGCAACTGTAAAGGCTATACATTAACAAATATATACTGGAGAGGGGGAAGGAAAGCATTAGCTGTTGTCCGTGGTCTTGTTTAAGACAAAGGTTCAGCAGAAGCCGTGGTGGTTCGTGGGGCTGGAAGGGGTAAGACGCACCAATTTCTCCGAACTGTTGGGACATGTGGATACAGTGCAGTAACTCTTGAGTACCCCCAAGCTCAGGCAAAGGCATCTCACAGCGTAAGAATACTGTCAGTTCTTCGATGCTGTGTCCACAAGGCCAGGAGGCCCCTTCCAGCTGAGGTGTCTGTGAGCAGTTTTTTGTGCACGTCCATGGCAACGCTACCGCATGCCTCTGGAACGCTTAATAAAGCACCTTTATTTCTCTTCTGCCCAACGGCAGCAAGCACTAGCAGGACAAATGCATGCGCAAGGCAAATACAAGTGTGTGTGGATATCATTGTGTATCAAAGGAAACATCTGTAGTTAGAGAAAATCATGTTTATGTGAGCCAATAGTTGAGGAGCTGATGTAAGTACAAGTTGCAGTGAAAGCCTACGTCACCAAATGAACATACTAAAGTTACAAGCTCTATGGTTGTTGGTTTTGCCCATTCTATTTCTGATAGGCCAGACTGAAAAAGTAATAGTGCACCGACATTAAATAATGGATTAACTACAGCCCAAATAGGCGCACACAGGATCAGTACAATAAGCTTCAAAGAGAGAGAAAAAACGCCGACTGTTAACTGAGTGCAGTCAGGCACAGGGAAAGTCAGTGCGAATAGCAGGGCTGTGCAGGGTTCCAGGCAACTAATGAAAATACAGAATAAAACCAGGCTGGAATGGCTCGCAGCACACGGTTGGCAAGCAAGTAGCCGCAGAAGGGAAGCACACGACCTCCCCAGCTAGGTTATTCTGCACAACATGAAAGAGATACGAGGCCTGCGATGAAGTGGGAAGGCGAAGGAGCAAAAGTAATAAACACGGTGGAAAATAAGCGCTATGCAGATATGCGAATGGCACAGAATGAAGGCAATCCAGCAGAGGGGAAAATGTTTACCATGTGTGAAAATGTTGAGCGTTTCTTTTGCATATGCTGGCTAAACAGTTGCAAGCCTTGAAAGGGAGCAGGCAGACCAGCGCGGAGCCTGACACTGAGCAGGCCGCTCAATTGTTTTGGGCTCCTGTGCAAACCACAGAAACGGAGGCAGATGAAATGCACATCACATTACCTACGGGAAGCTTAAAAGGCCATACGAATCAATATTTAAAAAGGAGCATTAGGCTGTTTCACAGCGGAATCCGGAAGGAGAAAGCGCTGGACAAAGACACATTATGAGAACAGCATGGGATCCGCCAAACCGGCAAAATACAGACGCTCCCCCTACAGGCACCCAGAACAGGCATATATTGCCTCAAAAGGAGCTCGGACAAAGTTTAAAACATACTCCTGTAAAACTTGACTGGACATCACATATACATCTTTATTAAAGAGCAGCTCAGACAAATGAAAGCCATACCAGTAGAATCAACCCAGACCTAGGAGATGCGGCCATTAGAAGGAAAATAAAATCACAGATGTGTTTAAACAGGATGAGTGCTTTCTAAGTTATTGTGCAAAGAAAGAAAAATCACTAAAGGATCAGGAGGAGGGATGAAATGTACTTTTACCCTAGAATAAAGGAATGGTCGTAGAACCCGGTTATATGAAGAGCTTTTAAACAGAGTGCCACAAAGAGAACAAAACAGACTCCTTCCTTTTTATGGTGTCTCAATCTCTTATTGACTGCTATTTCTCTTCTGTATCACAGATGGCAAAATGTTCTAATGCAAAGTATGCTTTTCGAGCTACATGTGGAAAAAATACCCTGCAATAGAATTTCCTCATCTCAGCTCAAGAGAGTTGCTACCAGGAGGACTAGAGCTACTCTCTACTATTGGAATAAACCAGTACACAGAGATGTAGAGTCCTTTGCAGATGCCAGCTACTGTTAGTGTAGTGGGTTTAAATGCGGGCTTTTCCCAGCCAGGAGAGGACATGTAAGATAGTCTGTAGCCAATCCAACACTTGTGCGTGCTTGATTATAGGGAAAAGACCCAGCATTTCTTTGTTCTTCCACAGGGATTTTGAAAATCTTTTTTAAAAGTTCTTCTGTTAAAGTTTAACCCACTGGTTATAAATTACAGGTTCCCTTTATTCTCATAAGGTCATGAAACAACAATGCAGCTCCCAAGCTAGGATCCCGTTCAGGACATCCAGTTCATCTGTCACTGGATGAGATAAAAGGGCAGACACCACAGAAAACAGCAGTAGTTCTACCTGAGGAATTTAGTATTGTTGGCAAAACTAGAGAAGTATTTTGAAAGGCCAGGAGTGTTCTGTACTGCTTGGTCTCCAAATGATGCAGAGCCACTAAGCGATCAGCTCAGCTGGAAACAGAGACAAGGGTCGATTCGCATTCTTTACATCCACACACACACAAACAACTGCTACAAATCTGAATATCTAAGCGGGGACGTGCAGTCTTGCAAGCGTCTGTGTTCAAGTTGAGCAATTTAAGTCATTTGCAGGAGGGAAACGGTACCATTCTCAAATGGTTCTCAAGAAGGCAGGTAACATACTGAGCTCTTTAATGTGCTCCTTGACAGTCATAACAGATTGTAATGATGATCTACAGATATCCTTCACTTCCTGCTCCCAGGTATGCTCCTGTCTTTGAAAATTCTTAGAAATGCTATTTCTCTGGCTGTTATAAATGAACTAGGATGGGATTTTTGGATGTTGTTTTTGTTTTGCTTTGCTTCTAGTTCAAGCTTTTTAATTGTCTGGCTCTTCTATATATGATGACAGTAAGGCAGTCAAAGATGAAGCTGTGAGAAAGGCTGGCCTCCTAGGGGATCATATGCAGCTTGGTGATAGCTGTATGCAGGAATGTGCTGACTATATAGCTGACTATAAAGAAATACGAACCGTCACTGGCCCATCACTAGCCCATGCAGTGTGAGCGTTAGCTCACACAACCACTGTTGTAGCCATTAAAAAGGTCTCTGCTTTACGTGTCATTTTTCTGCATTTATTGCCATACTACATGACAGGGTACATTCCTCAAAGTAGAAAAACACATCTCAGTTTCCTGCCCTCTACCACCAGGCCTTGAATTTTATAAATGGGAAGGAACTGTATTTTCAGTGCATAATGTACCATCACGTGAGATATGCCTGTTAGTGCAGTGAGGTCTGCTTATCGCAAATATATTCAACAACTCTACCTTGGTTTATGTAATAGGGATGGGAAAGATTGCCATTTGCAGAGCTTCTTCCCTGTGAGGATGCCAGAGCCCTGGCACAGGCTGCCCAGAGAGGCTGTGCAGGCTCCTGCTCTGGAGATCTTCAAACCCGCCTGGCTGCCGCCCTGTGCCCCGTGCTCTGGGTGACCCTGCTGGGGCAGGGGGGCTGGACTGGATGATCTCCAGAGGTCCCTTCCAACCTCCTGTGATTCTGTGATATTCTGCCCTGGAAAGGCACTATGAAGCTAAACTGAGTTAATTGCTGTGACAAAATGTACAGATTTTTTATTACTGGATGAAAATATGGAATCCAAATAATGTTCCCAAGAAGACTTGTCCCTGAAGTTCTTCGCTGAAGGGATGTGGCAGGTAACATAACTCTTAGGTTGGATAATAAGGAATTAGATAATCCTTCATGTGACAGGTAGAGAACTTATCAACAGTACATTTTGTTCATAAAGGAATCTACCAAGCTTCTAGGGAAGTTCTTCAGCAATACCTGATATCACTGGACAAAGTTATATATGAAATAGCTATTCTTCAAATGTAAAATGAATGTGTGTTTGAAGGTCAGACTAAAGTATCAGCATTTTGCATATTCCCTAAATTTCAAATCTATTTGTTCTTATTAATTAATTGTCATATTATGCTTTTTAATACATGCTTTTCATTCCCGCTGAAGTCAGCAAAAGGTAACATTTAGCACCAGGCTTGTACCTGGTGCAGGTGCAAGCCTGGTGCAGGCACCAGACTTTCTTTCATCCAGATAAAACAAGTAAGAATTAGTAAAAAATGTTAATGATTTTTTTCCTGATATTTCCACTCCTTTCAATGGGATGAGTAAGAGGATGGAGTGTGGTGGTAGAATGTGATTCCCTTCAAACCTAAAGAAAGAGAAAGAGATCTAAGTCGCTGAACCCCAGTGGCCTAGCAGACTTGGTTAACTGTAGGGTAAAATCTATCAGATATGACAAAGTAGAAAGACTGAGTGACATGTGCTTAAAAAATGATCAGCCCTTTTAGACTTCAGCATTGCTCAGTGTCAGTTCCAGATGAGGGTTTCAGAAGGCGGTTATTTGTCAAACAGCTTACTTTAAAAAAAATACTGTGTTATCCTTGTGATTTTTCCACACTTCATTACAGAAGCATTCCTGGAGATTGCCTGCAGTAGCTGGAACCGTCTTACTGTCCCGCTCGGAACTCCAGCACACCAGGAGGCTGCCACGAAGTACCCTAAAATGTCAATATTAGCTATTCTGAAGGTGGTAGAAAGCAGAATGGTAGATGTCAGTCTCCAGCAATGAAAGATCTCTGAACTCTTCCATCTTATGATTTGAAGTCTATAATGGACCTGGAATATCAAAAAAAGGCATCACTTGCCAGTCACACAGAAGAGACTGCCTAGAGCATGTTTCAGCACAGGAGAGAATCTGGCCCAATCCTTACTTTCTGGTGTGCCACATCCGGCATGTGGCTGCCCAGCCAAGCGGATGCTTCTGCTAGCTGCCGTAATAACTGGTGCCCTGACAACAACACGCACGGAGTAGGATGCCAACAACAAGCCGCTCTCACGGGCCGCGCTCAAAATTTTCTGTTGAACATAATTAGAAAACCACCTGTGGTAAACAAGATCTATCCCGTCCGGGGTGAAAATGTACTGTTTGAAATGAAAAATGGAAAAATTCATTTCTGAAAAATTCATTCAGGCTTGAGAGATGAGAAGGAGGCTTCATTGCTTTTGTCGGATGAACGCAGTACTTCCAAGGTCAGAAGTGATCTTAATGTGGTCAGATATGATTAAAATACTCCAGTGTCAGTAGTCTCAGATGGAGGCTACTACTGTACAAGGACCTACAAGGAAACTGTCCTCAGTCTCGTGCACTCTCTGGTGGGTTCCTAGTTGGTCTCCTGGCACTCCAGAAGACTGGGCCAAGGAGCAGCACTGGGTAGGAGCTACACTGTGACCCAGTGTACTGGTAGGGCACAAATCAATGGCCTCTTTCCTCCCCGTTTATACTGGGACAGTGTCTACTCTGGAGAATTCAGGGCTTTCCACAGCCTTGTATGATGTGAAAAAAATGTGCCAATGTCACAAAATTTTGCCGCCTTTCTTGAAGTGTTTTGGATCACACAGAAACTCTTTCTTTTTGATGACATGAGCAGGCAGGGGCATTGCCTGGCATGTCAACAACAGGAAAAACTGTCTGAACATAGCTTTTCAGTATGTTCATAAGTAACATGATAACATTATTCTTAGCCTTAGCATAACAGCATAAGCCTAATCTCAGCATGATAGCAACTGTTATTATCCAATAACAAGACAAAAAGAATTTATTACTGACCATATGAAAGAGCTGGGTGGCCTGTTTTCCACACAAGGTTCCCTTTTACTGGAGGAAGGGCATACAGCCCCAACCAGACACACTCTTCTTTGTGGTCCGCAACCAAGGTAAGAGATGGCCTTGTAGAACCCGCTTGTATGTTCTGATGCCTGGTCCCACAATGCCAAAATAACAAAAATAACTGTGCAAGGTTTATTCATTTGCACACTGCCTTTCTACCTCTTGATCCACTACTATATCAACTTGCAGTATAGTATCATGATAGAAAAAAAATAGCTCTGCTCTGTGCAGTCTCTGCACATCTGTGTTAGCAGCATCTTTTTTTGACACCAGTGAAGGTGTAAAAGATGCATTTGGGCCAGTGACCTCAGAGCAGATCCCAGCTTACATACAGAAATGGGCAGCCCAACTAAGAAATCTGCCAGGCTGCGTGTCGGAGGATTTTAATTGGCAGGCCATCACTCAGCTGCTCGTCTTTGATCAGGTTCTGCCACTGTCAGTGGCTGACAGACTGGTTTGTGTCTAGTCGCTAGAAATAGGAAGAGAAAACTCCTAATCTAGGCGGCATCAAGCAGAGCAGGCTTCCTAAGAAGCATTATCTGCTCCCTCTTAGAGTACGACAAAACCTGAGGAGATGCTGCAAAACAGGGTTGCTGGCTAATGATCCTGTGTACAGCTAGAACCACCCAAATCCAGTGCTCCGAATCACCCCTCTTCTCCCCACTGCAAAGTTAGAAGGTGTCCCGGTGCGTATGAAAGGACATAAAAACAACGGTAACACTACTGTGATTGGGGTGATTTTTAGGTGTCTTTAGCAGAGGAAAAGAGCTGTCTGCAGATAAAGTTTTCCGATTTCCTTGATAAACGTGAGAGACGACCAGATCCAGAAGGCTAGACAATAATTTTATCCTCCAACCCCATCCTGTGCCTTTGGTTGACGGGCAGTTGGAGACCGTGATGCAGAAGGGAGGTTACAGGATTTTCTGGGACAACATAAGAAGTAATGGCTTTTAGTAGGCCTAACCTGGGATGAGTCATTAGATCTGTCCAAGCCTTACTTTCTCTATTGGAAAGATGCACCCTTCTCTAAACTAATTCCCGACAACATATACTCTTACTATAACAACTGTTCAGAAGTGCCTTCATGGAGCTGTACGTATCTATGCACACACATATATACAGGGTACACATACATATTCTTAATTATACTTAAATTTACACACACATATGCTATATATCTGTTGTCTCTGTTAAATGATAGAACTAGGTATTTAATATAGCCAACCTTTCATCTGCCTTTTTGCAAATAGTTTTCTGAATACTTACCATTTATAATGTGGTTCAATTCTAATTTTCCAAACTCCTAATACCTTAATTAAAAAAAAAAATCCGTAAATCAACAAATCAAATAAAAATCTAGCCATAAAATCCAGACGGGCTGTGTATTTTGCAAGGAAGACTGCCAGACAGTCTAGAGCTGTTCATCAGTCTCACAAAACCCTTACACAAAAGGTGGTCATAGGACTTCTCTTAAGGTAAGGATGATACTTTTTTTTTCAAATGTATGGAAATTAAAATTTCATTGGGTTAGGACTCCATCTTTAAGTCCTCATAGTAATGGAGATTTTTCTGAGCAATTGCAGGCCCATTCAGAATATCTAAATAGTATACTAGGTGTGCCTGACTGTTTGAGCAATTAGGAAATATTAACTTTCCATCTCTATGGAAGATGTGGGGGTTTTACAAGACTTTTTAGTCCTTACTATTAAAGTCTTTCATTTTCATCTCTACTGTAGGATGTTTTTTTGTTGTTTGCTTTGATTTTTTGTTTTGTTTTGTTTTTTAACCAGTAGAACATTTTGCTAAGCCTATTTTTACTTAGGGCAGCAATTTCTGGTGTATGTTAAACCGTGGTAGCATCTGGCCTCTTGGCAGGTTCCGTAGGCAACTGGCAGCTTAGGACTAACATGTCTGTCAGATGGTGAGGCGGCTGCTGATGGGCTGTGCCTGTATCATTTCCCCAGATGTCTTTCTTTTTAAAATTCCCATTAACTCTACAAAATCTGTACATCTATTTGTAAACACATTACCATGTACATTTGTGAAATAGGGATGACAGTTAGAAGTTTTTCTACAGCTGACTTTTCCATACTTTTCCTGATAAACTGTCATAATTAAAGCTGTCCGTGTGCTGTTTCTTGTTTCAGCTGAGGTAGGCTCTGCCGTACGGTGTACCAATTTAATTTGATGCATATTTAGTTGTTGAGTTTATGTGTTTTTTTCCTAAGTGTTTGGGAAATACAGCAATGGATGCATTCTAAACCTATAGAAACTATAAATACGGTGATAGATACACAGTCTACTCAATGAAAAAAAAAGAAAGAGGGGGAAAAAAAACATGTTTCAAGACCTATAATAGCATTTCAGCTTGTTCTGTGCCCCAGATAGACAGTATCTTTGCTCATCCATATATTTGATGTTGAATCTTATGCTGATTACTGGGATATTTGGATGCCTGCTTTATAAAACATAATTCTGTCACCAGAAGATTTGTTTTCTCTTTTTCTCAAGGTGGCAACTTTTTCTGCTGTCGTGGACCCCCCCAGTACATCTCAGTCTTCAAACATGTTTTTTCTTTCACGTCGAATGATCCCATTAACTTACGATTGACTTTTCAACCCCACACGCTTAGACTGCTGGATCAGTTGGTGAAAAATAATTTGACCTTCCTGCTTACACGCCATGTGGAAATCACGGCAGGAACAGATCGCTGAACCAAAGACAAGCAAACGGTGTTGGACACTTGCCTTCTCATAAATCTGTACCTGAGGTCAGTCAACAGCTATGCCAGTTGATATTATGTAGGCAGGCAGCATGAGGTGTGAACCAGCTGAGATACAAGGAGAGTGACCTTTAGACAGTGTATTGGATTTACTTCATTTGCCTTAATGCTCACCAGAAAAGAAGTCTAGAATGTGAAGTGAAAAGGCACAAAAAAGCACAAACATCTCAAAATGACATGCTAAGAAAATTCAGTGCTTGCTTTATCCAGAAAGCACTTTCATAGTCAATCTTCTCTTATTTGCAGTCATCACCTCTTTAAATAGACAAAATGAGCACAAGAAAAATCCCCTTTTCTCTCTCCCAAAGCAAAAATGGTTGCTTGACACTAATATGAGTTTCTTTTGTGCCAGTTCATAGTCATTGCCAGGTTGATGGAGCACTGAAATTGGAGAGGCAAAAAATATATCATCTCAGTTTCATGAGTTCTGGGGAACCTTCAGGGAGGGGGAGTTGTCACCCTAGAGAACTGCCTCACATGTTAACAAATCATATTGCTAAAGCTAATTAGCCTAATAATGCTATACTTGGCTAAAGAAAAAGAAAAATTGCTGTTCAGTTGGCACTAAGTGAACTGGTTGCCCGGGAGAAATACTATGGCTTGCTATCATATTTAGAAATAGAATCAAACAGCTCAGAGTTGGATACTGAAATTCCCAAACTGCACACAGCATTTGGAAAGGAGGACTTCCAGCTACATCTTCTGTGCTGACACACACGAAACATTTAGTCTCATGAGTTATTTTGACATTCTCCAACTGCTTTCAAATTTTATGTAGGCGGCTATGAATTTATGGCTTTGTGGATTTTTTCTGCGTGGTGCAATTAAGGAGAGTAGGTCAAGAAAACATTCAGCTATGTTTTGATCCACATAATTTTTTTGCCCTATGTACAAGTAGAATATAACTCCTCAGAGAGAAGGATTCTTAGGCTATTTGCATTCATAAAGGTAACTTACATAGCAATTCTCATATTCAGATGAATAAACATTAATTATTCAAAGGTTTAAAGAAAGATCTCACAACTAGACTTCCTAAATAAGGACATCATAAACTTATTGGAGGCATTTGGCTCCCACTTAAGCGATGCCTTTGACCTTTCTGTTGCTTGGAAATATCTCTGATAATTGCTGTACTAAAGATATGAGCAAGACATTCCCCCCACCAAAGACCAGAATGTTCAGAATTCATTAACTTTTTTGTCTTTTTCCTTAACACATAGAATAGGCATTGATTTGGGGCAATTTTGGTTGTTCTCACTCACAGTCATCTAGGTGAATCTGAGGCTTTATTACGCTAGAATCCTGAAAAGCATCCCTCCCGAATTCCATGCAATAGTAGGTCATTTGACTGCCGTGCTTGAGAACATGTGTTAAAAATGTAAAATGCTGAAATATTTTACAAAGCGGTAACCTAACTAATCAGCGTATGTAACTCTTGCCAGTGTGATTCACTCACTTTAAGCTGAAGTGATATCTAACCCAGAGGTCAAATCCAAAAATTCACTCCGGTGGCTGTTGCAGCTGTCATGCAATGCAGACTGTTGAGAATTGCAGCCGAGGGAGAGTAATTAGTGCATAGGGTTGACTATTGATTAGTCAAGGGTGAACGTGAAAAGGTTCAGAAGCTGGATATGAGTCTGACAATGACACGGAAAGAATGATTAATTTCTCCTCACAGAATTAGCCAAACCTTTTGGTCCTAAAAATCAGGTTTGAAAAAATGTTTTTTTCCAGTAATATTTGCAGAGTTTCCTTCTCTGAATAGGACTTGAACGTCTATTTTGATCTTCTGTTTTCAGGCATTCTTTTTTTTTTATGCCTGCAATCCAGAAATGCAAAGTGAAAAATAAGAGGAAGAATAGTAAAACTTTTCTTTTAACTAAAAGGCAAATTTCATCTGTGTTTGGTTCAAATTTTGGAGAGAGATTCATAGATATAATTTTAACTATACCCCTTAATTTCATCCTTTTTTTATATTATCTAATCACGAAATTAGAACTGACAGGTATTCAGAATCGTCATAGCAAAGTATAGAATTTTCTATTTGTTTAATAGCCCACATTTATATGGGTGTGCTGGCAAGGTACATCACCGAGTGACTAATCTGGATACTGTCTTTACACGGAAGTATTCTACTAAAAATTGAGTTATGTTCTCTTTTTTAAAGATGGCAAAAGAATTGCAGGCCGTGCCACGCTCTTTCACCTCGTTTGGCGCACACTCCGTTTTCCCTTTTCCTGGGTTCCGTTTGAGCTCAAGTGCGCTGGCACTGTCAGTCCCAGGAAGGATTGGTCTCCCTCTTTTTGCTTGCTTTTTTGCTTCTGGGAGACTTCTGTGAGCCTATATGTACTTATTTCTTGTACTTTAATATAAAGGAAGATTTTACAAAGCTCTGTGTTCCCACTGTTCACTGAGTTTTAGAGAAAGCTAATAAAATTGGACCTTAAAAAAAGCATTTCTTCTATTGCTTATTCGACATTTAGTTTTCCCTTAGTTTTTGATGCCATGATTTTCTTGGTCCTTCAGTTTTCCCATACAATAATATTTACTGTCTCTCTCATACCTTTTTGTTGGTTAGTTTTATTTTAGTCTCACTGAAAAGAAAATCTTTTTCACAGGAAGACTTTTCCCCTTCCCTGCACAGGTCACTTTATTCTGAAATTACAGTCCTGAAAAGACTTTTCTCATGGCTTATGTTCTTGGTAAAGCTGTTCAAGTTTAACTTGCACTCATTTTTGTTGTGTTTTGTTTTTAGTAGATAGATATAAATAGTTTCAAATTCCCAACCGGTTCATCTGCTACTCAGACCTTTATTTCATTTTGATTAAATCTCTCTCCAGTTTAGTCACACTTTTCAGTCCAAATATTCATCCATCTCAGAATGTTGGTAAATAGTTGGTAGTGGATATTTAGGGAGACATTAATGAGAAGCTGTGCAGGGAGTGAGCTTTCCTCTGACGCATCCTTCCATCTCCCATTTGATGGGGGAAGCCTCAATTTAGAGGTGTTACTGTGCTTGGTATCGGAGTATTGATGTTTCAAAAAATGCGCCTACTCCCTATTTTAACCCATTTATTTCTTTGGCTGTCTCAAATGTACCCACAAAGCAACACGGCAATCATTTCTATATTTAATTTCTCCTTCCATAAAAAGGTCTGTCCTTTACATACCCCAATGACATATGTTTTATATTGTTTGAAGCAGGAAAAAAATCTTTTCCCATTCATCTTCTCTAAAATATTCCTAATTTAATAGACCTTTAGGCATCTGTCCTCTCTCATAACTCTTCTCTACGCGTTGTTTCCGGTGCTAAAGTGCTCTTTGGTCATATGCGAAGATATAATGTTATGATAATACAAGGAGAAGATATTTATGCTGCAATTGTTCACCAGAAGTATCAGTTCGGAAAAACAAGTTGCATGAAAGAATATTTTAGATGTAGTTTTTAGCCTCTAAGCAAACACATCAAATCACATTTCAAATGAAAATTAATGATATATGAATATTAATATGCTTCTGTTTTATCAGACAAGACTGCAAATTGTTGATCTTTCTGTGTTGTCATTTTTTTCTAAAATGTCTACTGCTCAAGGGCAATATAACTGAAAGATATTTTAGGAAAAAGAAAAGTCAGAGGTCCTGCTAGTAGGAAAAAGTATAAATATTTAAAAGCTGTTGGTCTAAAGCTGAAGCTGGCAAAAACCTTTTCGGTAAACATTTTTTCTTCTAAAATATACAGTTTGCCATAAATCAAAGTAGCTCATAGGAATGCATCTATTTCATTGATATTAGCAAAATCTTCATTGCATAATACTAATATATGAAGAGAATTAGCATTAGATCCATAGTATGCATTATCTTTGAGGGTAATATCAAAACACGAATAAATGAATCAAAGAAAAATATTACTCTGTAAGGCTTCGGCATTATATAATTTAATAGTTTCTCAGTCTAAACTGGAAATCCGTTGGTATTTTTGAGAGAAGAGGTTGGAATCCCAACCAGAAATAACTTTGCAAGAGCAACAAGCATTGAGTTGGAATCTGTTCCCTAAGATTTGTGAATTAGGATGGTAGTACGCAGGAAGACTGAGCCCCAGTTGGCAGGCCGTCCCCTTGCTGTAAAATTACCTTGTGTGTCAGAACAGAAGTAGGCGGATGCCACTGACTAATATCAAAGTCCCATTAAAAGAGAGCGGAGCCTTTCCCCACAGGCCAGGTCAGATTGTAAGCCTGGGAGACCCCAGTGCACGGCAATGCCGAAAAATGATCACTGAGGTTATCTCCATTAACAAGCGCCTTTAATAATCGTTCTTTATTCATTAATGTCATTCATAAATGAGAATAATGAATACATCGTTAAAAGTGTGCTATTTACTAGTTGCCAAACACAGGCAATGAAAGGGAACAGAATGCAAGATGAGCGTGGTTATTATAAGTAAAGAGCTACAGTTCTTCTGTTGAAATATTGTATTAATATAGGGTTCCATACCATCATAATAAGCATTTAGAAAAATCGTATGTAAAAGCCTATAATCAGCCATTTCTCTGCACTACATTATGGTTATTGCAAAATCAGTTCCAAAAACATAAAATGCCCCTTAAAATAGTATCTCCATGTACCATAAACTAAAATATTTATGCTTATCACACATCCAATTTAGCATTTCAAATCTTTTTTAATCAAAGCTGCAGTTTCCTGAGCTATCCTCTCATAGCAAATTATTAAACACTGAAAGTGCAAAGGTAGACGCTAATCAGTGGTTCATATTGAGTGGAGAATGGGGAGGAGGAAAGCAACCTCACATTCAGGTGCAGCCACATTTTCTGTGTCATAACCATCTGCAAAATAGCATTTATCTGAGCACAGCGTACAATGAGCACTAACATCTACCAGGCAAAGCTTTGGCATCACTACAGGACTTACTGTGTCTGCATCAAGGACGACACTCTCGTAGAGCAAACAACAGCAACCCAGGGATTCCAGCTACAAGAGGAAATACAGGTTGCTATGTAACAATTCATGCAGTTTTTGAGGCAGCAGATGGACATTTTGAACGGAACTGATGCCCATTTGGCGCTCGTTCCTTGCATTTCCAGAAGTTTGAGTTTTAAAGCAGACCTGCCACAAAGTGTGTTGACGTTGTGGAACGTGAGCCTGAGCACTTCGGATCCTTCCCTCTGCTCTTTGCGTTCCTGGGCAAAAGTCCCTCGCGTTGCTCTTTCCCTGCAGGCCAAAGCCCAAACGTGCCCCACGTACAGGAGCATTAATTCTCCTCTCCTCCGTCGCGGAGGGTAATAGGCCTGTGGGCCACGCTGCGACATTTATACTCTCATTTCACTGCCTCCTCAGTGGAATAAATTATTCTGATGTGCAGGTGTCCCACACAAATGAGGGGAAGAAGTGGGTCATACGGGCAGAAATGGGTCAGAAGTGGGAAAACACTGACAAAAAAAATGACAAGAGAACAAAGACGCAGGCCTGGTCGCAGAAGCCATCTGCTTGCAACCTTCATTGGGATAGCTAGTGAGACATCAGTTGGACAGTGAACCCTCAAAAATTATTTTTTTCTTGGCTATATGCTCATTCAGGCTTCTGTGTAATGCAACACTATCTTTCCTTGTTTAATAAATGTGAGAGACGTAGTATTTTACGTTTGTAAACTGTACAGCTGCAGGAAAAAAAAAAAAAAAAGACAATGCCTCTTGCAAAGGAACTAAGCAGGAATATGTATTGGGGAAAAGGAAGGCGACATAAGGAATTCTTCTTAGGGCAGATAATGTGTTGTATCGATCTTCTCTGTGAACGCTGCTATCTGATCTAGCCAGCCTGAGATGCCGGGATAACGGCACAGGCTCCAAACTGCTTATAGGCAGTGTATGCTGCACGGGATCCGCTGCACCTGCACAGCAGACAAAGGAAATTCCTATTAAGGGAGGTTGGGCAGAGAGCAAGGTGATTTGGCTGATACTACTAATAGTACTGTCTCACCTAATGGTATTGCGGCTTTTTCCCGTAATAGCGCACCATTTAAAAACTCTGCTCAGAAACAGATAGCGTCGTGAACACCTCCCCGCTGACGCCGGGCTTAGCCACGCTAGCAGCCGTCGTAACGAGCTGAACAATCGCACTGGCCTCCCAAAGCTTGCTCTGATCTCAGAGACGTGGTGCTCACGAGCCCCTTAAGGTGCTCCCTGCGTCTCTCCCATGTTGTTTGTTGCTGTTGCCTCTCCTCTCGCGCGTTATCCCTGTCGCTGTCTGAAGCAAATCTCAGCCTTGATTTTATTCTGTTATAATGGCCTCTTGTCACTCTGGCAGCTAAAAATATGGTTTATTATTGCCCTAACTTGTAAGTGGGGGAATGCAGCAAAGGCCTGAGGTGGAGTAAAGCCGCCCCTACCAGGCTGATGGCCATGCTAAAGGGCAGCTTGCCCACTCAGGCACTGATTGGGAACTGACCTGAGCAGTCAAAGAGCAGTTCAGAGCTCTGCTTAGGTTGTTCAAAGCTGTATCAGGGGGTGTAGTAGTCTTTGATTGTCCATTGCATTGGGAAATTTAATGATTCTTGTGGATTTTCTCTTTCCTTGGGTTCACATAGTAATGCAGCATGGACCTTGCCTGATAGTAGATAAGATTCACCTCAAGTTCCTCAAGTTATATTTCAGAAAGACGTGAACATATTGTGCCAGCACTGTGAACTTCTCAAAAACTATATAGAAACAGTTAACATACCAAGACAATATTCTTGAGTCCGTGAATCAGGATTAGCTAGTTCAAGTGTTGTGCTATTTTTATAATGTTTGTGTAGGGTACAGCTATTACCTTAATCTTTGTTATATAGAGTGAGAGAGTGAAAGGTTCTAGATATGTGATTTAGAGCGGAATATGAACGAGATGACACTAACTTGTGTAATTTTAGCTCAAAACTTCAACCCACCAAAATACAAAACTCACTAAATTGCTATACAGATCTTTAGGTATCACAGGTCATAGGAATTTCACTAACAAGTCATCCCAGGAGGGCAGAATTTGCTTGAAAGCATGCATACCATTACTATGATCTGCATATAAGACATCATATTTCTCCTGCTTACCTGCAGCTGAGATTAGATCTAAATCATATTATGCTACCTCTTTCTCCTGAAATTCATATTTACCCAGGCATTCTTTGATCAAACCTAACACAAATCCTCAGGACCAGCATACCTATAAAATATAGGTAAATCAGTTTAATTCAAACACAGCTGTAAATAGTGATATCAGTGCCTTTTTTTATACTTGGGGTTTAGGTAAGAAAACAAAGAAAACAAGAAAACAAAATTGTTGAGAGGAGAGTCCCATCCATTTGCTAGCTGATGAATCAGAATGCATAGCTGCCCCTTTCTGTTGAAACTCTATCGCAGTTTTGCTAAAAATTGAGTCACAGGCACAGAGAGAAGGACCAGAAAGGTTGCTTAAGGAACCTTCATGTGTGTTGTTCCTTCACGTGCGTTTGAAATCTGAGGAAAAGTCCCAATTGCACAAAGACTTTCCTACTTTCCTTCCAGCCTTCAGCAAATGAACTTGTCTCCGCAGAAGGTGGAGATCATTTGGGGCATCCCTTTCCCTAGCACTTTCTTTATTAGCTACCTACAAATATTATCTTTTGGAGATGTATTTTGGATATATCCTAATTCTCTATGACATCCAGAAGAACTGAACTATCTAATTCAAAGTTCTAGCTTCCAGCCAGAAGCCAAGAACTTAAACATTAGGTAAACCTGGACCTTCTTTTGTATTTTCATATATGATTGTACAGTGCAATATCATAGATCATTGTTCACACTTTAATAGACATAGAATAATATTAAAATGTGACCTCCTTTTCCTACTCATATGCCCACACTTTGCTGTTTTATGTGCTCTCCATAGATACTAAAATTGAATTATTAAAATTATTATAATCTTTTAAATATGTATTTAAGAAATAAAGACTTCTATTGTTCATTAAGTACTTCAGAAGAAGAGGCCAACAGATGATTAATGTGGGCAAATCTTTCAAGAATTAATTATTAGAAATAAAATATTTCGTAGTAAGAGGAATTCTGGTAAAATAGGAAAAATGTTAGCACCTGAAAAGGCACTGGTTACTGGTTCTAGCTAATCCTGTGGATTAATTAATTAATTTTATCATGACATGAGGTGACAAAATAGCCTCAGTGAACTTACACTCAGAGTGCAAGGATAGTATTAGAACCCGTCAAGTGCATCGAGGTAGCTCTGCTGATGCCAGCTAAGTTATTTCCACCTCATACCAGCATCAACAAGAAAAACAGGCTTTTATAAAAAATTTATCAAAGCTGAAAGACAAACAAACAAAAATCCTCCATTCATGGGATTACTAAACAAGTCTGTATGGGGAGGAATTCCAAACAGAGTTGGAATCAATATGTTAACTTGCAGATGAATGATTCACTGAAAGAAGAGAGAAACACTGACAAATTCTGCTGAACTCCAGCGTGTTCTGTCAAAATGCCCAATGCAGGCTCTGTTTGCAAAGACGAGATCTGAAGTTTTATAAAGCTGTGGAGTTTCATATCTGGAGTTTTCTGTCAGTTTTCCAGGCACAGGTATCAGATCTCTCACAACTGTTGGGATTTAGAAGGTTGGTGTATGTGTATATATATATGAATCAATTCCATCTAGATAACTTTGAACCAAATTCTTCTTCAGTACCTTGTTACTGAATACCTACTGTTACCAAGAACATCAGAAGCTATAACTTCTTGCTAGAAAATAAAAAGCAAACAAAAACAAAACAAACACCCTCATACAAAGTCTTTCCCAGTATCTTACTTTTCAATCCGTGTCTGAGTCCAACTGCAGCAGCTGCTGTTCAAGGTATTTCTTACATAGGACGAGTGATTTTGGAAATGAGTGGTAATAACAGATTTGTGTAATAACCCACAAACAAGTAATGTATGCAGGAGCTGGAGACAAATCTTCATAATAATCACCACAAAATTATTGCTTAAGGTGGATGAATCTTTTCTAGGTATTATCTAGTTATCTGTAGGAAATGAACTGGTTTTATAAAGGCAGAATTACAATTAGTAATACAAGATAATGCTTAATACATCAATCCAAGAAGCTAAAAGCCCCAGCTGCGGTCTTTTCGGTAGATGCCAAAAAGTTATTCAACAGTATCAAATGACATTATCTGTTTCCAGTATTCCAAAGAATTGGACTTGATCCTAACTTTATACAGAGCGCCGAGATTTCATGCTGGATACAAACTTATTCTTAATATGTAAGGCTATTTGCATTTATAGCAGTATTTAAATGGTCAGTAATAACAACAGTTAGGATTGTACCTGATTTCTTATATGTCTAGCCTTTTAAACTGACACTGATGTTCTGGATCATATTGGCCTACTTTGCCACCATTACTTTTTAATCTAATACAAGTTAGTACATTACCCACAGGCATGTGCAGGGGGCCGTCAAACTTTAATAGTATGATAATATCCAGATAGGTACTGGCTGGGGAAGGGATTTGAAAAATGTACTTGAAAGGAACTATATTTTGGCAAGTCTTCCTGACATGCAAAGTAGCCTTGATGAGCAATGCTATTGTGCAGACAAAACTCTACCCATCTCCACATCATCCCAGGGGGATGATACCTACATAAGGAATCTCAATTTTCTTTAAATTCCCTACCTAGTTAATAAGAACACTCAAATATTTAGATGCTAATCTTATCGTGAGTCATTCAGTTCAGCAATCAGCAGCAAATCGTGAAATCATTAATTAGGCACCAAAACGATAAAAGTTTATGGTCACTGACAAAGGCTCTGTAAAAAGTTAGGAATATGCAATGAACTTGAACAAACAAAAGATGGGACCAAATAGAGAGATGTTTTCAGCACAATATGCATAGCATTAATGTTAATGTGAGTTATACTGCTAATGCCATGAGAACAGTGCTAAAGGGCCATCTTGTAGTAGTCATGAATAGTTCATTAACTTGTGATAGGTAAATCTTTAGAAATATTTTACCTTGTGTTCATAAAAATTCATGTCTTATAATGAGAGTTTATGAACATCTATAAATTTACCTTGAAAAACAGCACAGTTCATGAAAATTTAATTAACTATTCTTCTAAATGGTCCTTTTGAATACAGGGTTCAGTTCTGGTCACCTCATGGTAAAAAGAAATAATAAAACATAACAGAAATAGAAATGTCTCGAAGGGGAAAGTGAGAATATTGGAGACTTCCTATAAGGAAAAATCTTAACAAGATTGTGATAGCTTAGATGAGAAGGGTAAAAAAAGAAGCAGTAGAGACAAAATGTGGAGAATAATGACTACAGAGAACACATAGATGTCAGCATACCTGAGAACCAGGAAAAAAAAAAATGAAATTTTTGAGACTGTTCTTAACCAGTGGAAAGAAGTATTAGTGGTGAACTGTAATTAGCAATAATAAGGTATTATCAAGAAAACAAGGAGCTTCCCAGAGGACTTTTTTAGATGAACAGGAATAGAATCTGCAATTACACTTGTGCTTCATAATACAAGATGCTGCTTCTTAAATATATAATGTGATCCAGCTCACCATGAAATTTAATCTCCTTTCCATTTTTCATCTTACGTTATTGCATACTTGGGTATTTTATAAGAGTTAATAGGTTTCACTGAGATGTAATCAAGAATATTGGCAGTGATGGAATACTGAACATACCTGAATCCAGTATGGCAGCTCTGATCTCACGACTGAAAAAATCTCCAGAACTTCAATGGGTATATACCATTATTATACCGTCTATATACCCACTGCCCCTTAGGGCAGGATAAAGCCACTGTTCAGCACATCTAATAAAAAAAAAAAAAAAAAAAGATGAGGAAAAGTGACAGGTTTTGCTAGGTAAAGCAGAGCAGTAGTTAATTTATTCTTCAAAAGGGCATCTCTTGTACTGATAGCTTTAAAAGTTTCATGGTGTATTAATTGCTACTTCTTTTCTCCAAGAAATGGAGATCCCTTGAGAGGCTGAGGGATCCTCACAGAACTGTCCCAGAGGGAATGGCTACAGGTGACCTTGGCCAGAGTCCAAATTTACGCACATATAGCGTAAAATGCAAAGGTCTGCGTAAGATCAGTGAGATCAGGTAAAAACAATAAATACTCATACTTAGCCGTAGTAAGTCATTCCCTTCAAGCAATAAACTAAAGCAAACTAAAGTACAAAATGTGACAACGAGCTCGCATTTACAATGTTACTTAAAAAGACAACTGTAAGTCCCCATAAATAAGTGGATCTTTATGACAATTAACCTTATAATCAATGAAGTGAAGTCATTCCTATGAGCTGAATTCAGGTTATAATTCAGGTTCCTATAACCTGAATCCCTGCCATCAAAGGTGAGCACGCTGCCAGCTTCTATTGCTCATAAGCTTTATAGCCTGGAAAGAGTGGGATGTGAAGAAAGGAAATAACACAAAATAATCAGAAATAACTGTATGTATAGCACAGTGCTTCAGAAACACAGCTGCTTAAAAGACAGCAGCCCCTTGACCTCAGTAAAATGTCTGTGTGCTGTGGATAGAGGGGGTCGCACAGCTACTTTGCCTAAGCAGAGAGAGAAGAGAAACCTGAGAGAAAGTAAGAATTACAGAAAATCCTTTATTCTCACTACTGCTGCTTTCTACTTCTTTTGAAGCATAGATTATGGGCACACATGTAGTCTTTTTTTTTTCCCCCTTAATAAGGTGTGTTCTTTCATGGATTCTGAAATGCCATTAAAATAAAGTTGCTGTAGATTAACCTATTCAGTGATAATGAACTATAATTATAAATTATAATTATAATGCAACAAAATGGATAACTCACTGGTTTTACAAGCTTGCCAACTCGTTGATGTTCAGAAATTTCTGTATTCCTATTTATGGCCCCTTGTGGTTCACCATCACAGCTGAAGCTCTTTAACAGCACATGACAAGGTAACACAGTGGTATCGGTGCTGTAAAAACCCTTCAACAACCATAATAAAGCTAGGGAGGAAATCATGAATGCCCATTGGTGATTTATGCAATATACACAATAAATAATATCCTGTTCTATTTTAGATGAATTAGCATAACACGTACGGTCAATAGGGGCAAGTAAGGGACAAGAGTGCTGCTCTTGTGCCATTTTCTCATGTACATTAACCTGAATTCTGCATTTCTGCTGATGCAAAATTTGTATTTTGTTTGCCCACTCTGCATGTATGTCGGTAACACGGACCACCAATATCCTGATCATTAGGCTTCAATAGATCATTCATCCAAATCTAGGCAAGTAGATCTAGGCAGGAATTCCCTCAAGACAGAACTATCTTCTCCTTTCTAAAAGTAAACATAAAGGTTGAAATCATGATAATTTCTGCAGACTAAATGAGTGAGGAAGTGGCTTGATTTATAAAATAAGTTGTTTCACAAATAAGAAGGTTAATAAAAGTAATGATTTTCAGAGCTTACAAAATGTTTCATTTTTATTTTACTTTATTTTTCCATTTGTTTTAATTTACTAAATTAAAATTTGAACTTTCTGCCAAAAAGGGTTTTAAATAATATATTCACTGTAACAATGCCAACCTTAAATTTCAGTGAATTGTCTTCCATTAACGAAACCAAGTCTTCTAGTCTTCAGACAGTTCTAGATTTTCTGTTTTCCCCAAACAGCCTGAAGAAAATGTAATATTCTTTTTCTCAACACCTCTGTTTGCTTTTTTTGAGTCTCTTTGTCAGTGATTTTGAGATCTAAATCTAGTTTATTCTCATGTGCCTAATGTTCAGATGTATAACCATCTTGTTATTTGTCTGTGTAGGCAGATGGGGCTCTGCTTTCCTTTGTTTGTTTACTTGCAGGAACAGATATTTTTATTCTAAAAATAAATTTGTAAAACTGGTGCCTAAAGTACTGCATTCTCCAAGACTTTCTTGCATTCAGCAACATCTTTCTCTCCCAAAAACATCAAATAAGGGGAGATATTCTGCTGGAATTCAAATGCAAAATATTTTTTCCATTTTGTCTCCATACTCTTCATATTATTTCTTGCCAATTTTTAATTAATTTTGTTTTTCCTTAAGTGATATGGTTTTGTGTTTTCACTTCACTGCTACTAGTGAAGTTGATCGGTAATAACTGCAAATAATACCAAATAACAAAATAATGTGTACTGTTTTCACAAAATGGAGTTCGTACTAGCACATATGAAATTTCCAGGAATAAACCGGCATTTTCATTAAGTTTGATCAAGCAGACTACTCAGTAACTTTATTCTCATAGAGTTTTCTCGAGTCTTTTTTATTTCTTTCTATTTCTCCACTTTGATTAGAATTTATTTGTTCACCAGCCAACTGAAGCTCTGTCATGCTCTGCCAATGGGAGCATCTTATTCAACATATATCTGGAATTGTGTTTTCGCGTTCCAGCGGCACGCCTGCCCTCTCATCCTTTCTCTCATTGGTATGTTTAGTGCTGTATACACTACACTCCTTCCAGCCTTAGTCTCCTATTGCCTTGTAACTCCCACATACTCCTATATGTATATGTGTATATAGGAGTATACATACTCCTATAACGGTCATGATTTATTACATTTTTTCATGTTCATTTTAGGAACATTTAATGGTAAAACTGAATTTGCTCAGTATAAATATTTACAGTTATAATAGCATTACATGAAAAAAAAATCTATAGCTGTTATATTACTACCATGAAAATAGTATTTTTGTGTAGGGACTAATGCCCCTGTTATTTTGTGAGTGATATCAAGAAAAGGAGATACAGGACCCATTGCGCTAGCATCCCCTACCTTTGCTTTCATGGTTTCAGTGCTGATTATGTTATTTCATCTTGTTATTCTGTCCTTTTTACAGGGGAAGTAACTTTTTATGTAGCTCTCTTGCAATGCTACGATAACAGTAGACAAAAAAAACGCTGCTGGCTGCTGTTATAAATTCATGGCAGTATTACATGTAACAATTTTGGATTCAAACACCATAAGCTGAGAAGATGGAATTTGGTGGCAACTTTCTTCTCAGAAAGAAGTATTAACTCTATAACTCAGGGGGTGGAGCAGCTTTCCTTGAACAAACATAAAAAATATGATGAATTAATAAAAATTTGCCTGTTCCATGAATGTGATTATCCAAATGCATACACAGCATATGTTTGCCTCTAACAGTGAGCCGGTGCAATTGCTGTTGGTCAATAATCTAAAGTTGCTCTACTTAAATTAAAGACAGGAAGCCGTAGTCAATAAGAAGCTTTCTAGTATTAATTGACAATATATCATTAAAGCATATAATCTCCCCAGGAATAATACTAATGGTTGCAATTTCCTGGGGTGG
>VZSV01000082.1:2017090-2038341 GCA_013398735.1 Nothocercus julius | reverse complement strand
AAAAGAGCTGGTTTATTAGTCACCACAAAGCCCTGTGTATTGAGTCTTGGCATCAGAACCATCCATCAGATTTTGGATTCTAAAACAGGATCACAGTGTATCTCAGAGTAGGATTAAACTAAGACCAAAACCCTTAAGAGACCATTAGAGGCCTACAAGTCAGCTAAAGCTAGTTGATAAAATGTGTTTCTAAAGCCGCGTTCTTCTCCGAAGCTTAGGGTCTTTGTTAGGACTTTGGGGTATCCTGTCTGTGCAGGATCTGCGGGCAGGAAGCTTTTCTCAGGCATACCAAGGGATTTATTCTTTGTAAAGTTCAGCACTTTTTTTCCTTAGAAAGTCTAGTACCTAAAAGGTGATGCCGTGTTTTGTGGGAAACCTGACCTTGCAGTGTCCCCTGGGTATTTCCAGTGCTGGGAAACTGCCCCTCAGGCAGATTTGGAGTTATTCTGCGCAGGGCCTAAGCTGAGGTGGGCGCTGAAGTGCAGCTGTGTTCAAGCCTGTGAGCAGATCAGCTACCGCAGGAGGTCCCAGATGTCTTCAGACTTAGGCAGGAGACGGATGGAAGAGTCTTCAGAGCAGTTCTGACTTCCTTTAAGCGCCGGAGTCCTCTGTTGAGCTTTGAGTCCTTGATGATGCACCCCAACCAACAGCACAGGTTTCAAGTCGGTCAGAAAAATTAAAAGCAGTTAAACCTGAACGTCACATGATTGGTTCATTAGGGAAGGATCCAAGTGGCATCCCTTGAACTGGCCCACGGTGAGAGCCACGTACTCCCTTCGAGGCTCACGCTTTCACACTTTGGGGTTTGGTGCCTGCAGAAGTGTAACTTCAACCCAAGAATCGCGTTTTCCTAAGCACATCCTTAGAGGTAAACCCACCATAAAGACAAGAATGTTAGGGGTCTTTTTGTTTGTTTTTGGGGCTATAAAGTGTTGAACGGTTCAGGATTAGCACACAAGTTCCGACATCCTTGCTAAGATAGGCTTGGATTTTAAGTGGTGCTTAAAGGTGAAGATTTCAGAGGTACTTTTCCCTCCTCTTCCTAGGTAGCATGGAGGAGGCTTTTCCTTAGAGCAGGCAGCAGCAGCAGCAACTGTAGGTTCAGGTGATAGTTCAGATCCATGTGGAGGGTATTAAGAGCCAGTTTCTGCTGAACATTGCAAAACCAAGGCCCAGGGTCTAGCTCTTATTGATTTCAATTCTGGAAAAAACAAACAAACAAACAAACAAAAACCCCATAGATTTCTAAAAGTCATTTATGCTTTGCAGCATTTAAATATATATGAAAATCTGCATTCTTAGCAGGAACCTCCAAAAACCTACTTGCCCCATTGCTAAGCAGTTAAACATGGATTCATTAATAAATCATATCTGACATTTTGTCGGCATCTTTAGGCCCCTGAATGTCTTTGAAAGTCCAGCTCAAAAATCATTTTAGAAACTTGGACTTAGTTTCAGAGTCATAGAGATATTTTGACAAAGTAGTGAGTTCAGATGGTATGACTGAACTATTTAGAAAGTTGCCTGCACGTGTACTCAGCAATAAAGCCAAGAAATACTTTGCAAACTATGCTTGGTAAACTTGTTCTTTTGTCCATGATTTTATTTAAACCAGTGGTGCTTGTTGGTTGCATCACAAATGTGCAAAGAAAAAAAAACCTTGCCAGACTGGGTGCCCAGGTTATCTCCTCCTAACCATAATGCTGTGAATGCTAAGAAAAAAAAAAAATATATATATATATATAAAAGCAGTGTGCTTTGGGGTCCTTTTTATTACAATATGAACAAAATTCATTTGATCAATTTTACAATTACATTTAACATTTTAATTCACTGAGACATATGAGATTAGGACTAACTCCTCTTGTTTATTTTTGCAGTGTCTATCACAACTTGAGCTCTGCTGTGACTTGACTGCTATGTTCAATTACAGTAAAGTTCATATTAATGGTAATGCTAATAAAATTGTTAATGGAGTGTTAGATCTGTGTGGTATGAAACAGTCTTGTCCCCATACTAAAATATTCTAAATTATTAACTCTCAAAAAAATCCAGTGGTCTTTCATATGTAAGTGCTATAATTCATTTTTAAATACAAAATTTGAATTGTTTAAAGGTTTTTCATGTTTTTTCTTGTAGCTTATCAACTCAAAGCTTTTTAAGAAGTTACAGCCTTTTTAACTGAAAATGTATCTCTATTTTCATGAGTAATCCAATTATTTGACACTTCTAGTGGAGCCTACAAAAATTCAAACATCGATATAATCTCTTAACAGCCTCCTCAGTCTAATCCTCCTGTACTATATGGTAAGGTATAAGTTAATTTGCTTTCAGGAGACATGGTCCCAAGACTATCTGCAAGCTCTTCATCGTCTGTAGGCGCCTACCTTTTAGATGAACCTAGCAGGTTCTCAACATGTTTCTTAGAACACTCCACTGTCATTTTGCTGATGTGTAAATACAGGTTCACCTACACCTAGATAACTGAATGCAGTTTTGATGTGTTCAAAATGCACAGGTAGAGTAGAACTGGAAAAGCTTCCTTTCCCACTCAGGAAAGTTGATGAAGATATAGAGCAGCTTGTGCTGGAGTTGTAACTTGCCTGTAGGTTAAGAGTATTCCTCCTGGAAAACATCAGACTTGGGACAGATTTACAGAAGCCTAAGCAGCATGGTCGGGGCAGTGAAAGACTGGGATCCACCCAAACCAGCTAGTAAGAGGCAGGATTAGAACAAAAAGAGGTAGCTATTCCGGAGTAGGACTGGCCAGACTCCTTGCTAAAGTAGGAAACAACATGGGTGCTTCACTTTAAGCTCAGCATCTGCTTGTGCCTCTTGTTGGGGCATACTGAATCAGCTAGAGACTTGGCGTGGCCCTGCAGATTCATCCCTCCTTGTCCGCTCTGCAGTCTCTCTGCACAGAGAAAGGAACTGGATGGAGAACTCTGGGAAGCTGCATAGCCACTACAGCTCTTATCTCATGGGTTAACAGCCTGAGCAAATGTGGTCAAATCCCTTCATTAGGAGGGACTTGAACTTTCTGTATAATCTGACTGACGCTAGTTTAAGAAATAGCATTATGACTGTTTTTTAATTTTCTTTCCAGGTTTTCCTCTTCCCAGAACTCTAATGATGCGAACTTATAAAATTGTTAACCCAAAATTGCCAGTTCACAAAGTGACATAGATGGCTGAGTCCCTGTGTCCATAAGTCCTTACAACTATCCATGCCATAATGATTAATTATTATTTATGGTAATAATAACGGAAGGCATTAGTATAGCACTTTAAAAATATTTTCCAATTAATCATTTAGCTTTTTTTTTTTTTTTTTTTTTTCTTTCTGCTCACGTATCTACCCACTCACAAATTCACTGTCTCACACCAGCATAATTTTTCCAAAACAAGATGCATTTTGGAAACTCTTTCTTTAATAACATCCTTCTCTTTCTTTCTCTGTGTTCTTTCTCTTTGTATGTCAAGGGGAGAACAGAAAAGAAAATTGTAATCAATGTATTAAATGATGGGCTGTGGCAGTAAATAAAGATCCTTAAACTCCTGTATACTTCAGATAATAAATATTCCCTTTTATATTGACCTTTTCATACAAACACTGTAGTCACTGAGAAATAGTTATTTTTATTTTGAAACCTATACATTTGAAATATATGTTTTTCCTTCTGGTCAGGTAATTATAACCAGAAGTTTTTGAAAGCAGGGTAACTCAACTTTGAAATATGTGATTTTATAAAGTGACAGAGTAACTTTTCGGGGCTGAAGAAAACTCACTGACCCCTGATTCCTCTGTTTTGCTCTCAGCTAGCTCAGGTCAAAATGAGCATCTCCAATTAACCACATTGATGGCTTTATAGTCTTAACTATGACCATGAATTGCTAGCAGTGAATCACTTTTTTTTTTTATTTTTATTTTTTTTTTTCCCCCAGAAATAAGCCAAGATGAGTTTCATATAAGGTTTATTGGTTATAAAGCATTAGATTCAAAATTACACACTTAATTGTATATACCGGCTGAGACTTACCCTTCCTTCTGCTGTGCTGTTCTTTTTATTAATTTAATTTGCCTTGCTTATAGAGTGATACCACAAACAGGCAAAAGGTTGGAAAACTTTGGACTGGGCTGGGAAAAAGCTGAAGGGCTGCAACTGGCTCATCATTGATTCCAAGGTACCACAGCTATGCAGAAATACCTATTTATATATGGGAGAAACAGCTGATAATTCTGTCTTTATTGATTGTGGCCTGAACCTACGCAAAGAACTTAAACAGGACACAGAGCTTTGACATCTAAAGCCCTATGAAAGGGATCCTATCACCCTAACCTACCCTAATGGAGCAGGTCTAGCTTGCAGATGGCCAACATCATATCTGCATTAGGCAAATCAATCAGCCATGCCCCCATCTCTATGCAGGTAGCAAGTTCTATCAATATTCATCAAAGATTTCTTAACTTTAAGCAGGTGACTGTGCCTCATTAATGTCAATGCTTTGCTGGCATGTTAATGTTCTCTGTTGAATCAGAAATGTGTCTATTGTGGAAACCCTAGATTAATTAACATTCTAGATGAGGAATAATCATTTATGTGATGTCATTATCACACATAAGTGAAATGAAATCGGGTAAGATTAAAATACTAGCAGCACTACCTCTCTTCAGATTCTTCAGATTTTTTTTAACAAAAAAATAATATGCCACTTGAGAGTCACTACACCTTAGAAAACAAAAGCTAGATTGTCATTTTCCTATGATGATTCACAGATTTTAAGCTGTTAGTAATACCGTGCTTTTTTCATTTAAATGGAGTGTCTGATGATAATGCCATGTATTACACTGTAAAAAAAAAAAAAAAAAAAAGAAATCCGATTGATGTGATTCATATCGCAGCACTTAAAAAAGATTGGCCAATATGATCACAGCATTTCTTGGAGATTTGGAATACATTTTCCTGATTATCAGGGGGGTGGTTTGTAGAATACTGAGCCACGTTTGAGGAGAAGTCAATACTCCCGTGGCAAGCGAGAGATTGCACCTTCCTAGTGCAGCTCGCCTCTGTGCAGAGCATTCCTAGTGCTGATTCTGAAGAGCCTAAGGGCTTTTAGCTCATGCTAGATGGTAATAGCAAAGTCCTGAACGCAGAGCCAAGAACAGATGCAGAGCAAGAATATTCAGCCTTACTCCTATTATGCTCAGGGATTGTTATGTTAATAGATAGTGATTTGGGCAATTCACTGTGAGCTATTTAAAGTTATGTTTCTGGTTGGAAAGCCCTGTCTAGACAGTGTCTAAAGCAGAGATGCAGAAGCTCCTCCGGAAGGTAATTCCTGCCCCTGAGCTTGGGGTACATTCCTGGTGGGTATCAGTGTGCTGGACTGTGGTCTCCCTTGCCAAAATGCCTCCAGCCCTGGTTGTTTAAACTGCTAACCTGGCCTAAAGTGCCTGCTAGCCTAGAACAAAACCTGCTGACCTCTTACGCCCTTCTCCTGGGCGAGCTGTGATCGGGTCTAGCTGCATTGCAGCAGAGAGAGGAGACAAATGCAGCCCTAGCAAATTAGCGCCTGAGAGCAACCGAGCCACTCCTGGGGCGGGAAGGAGAGCCCCAGCAGCATTCCGTGGGTGTGGGAACATGCTTCCCAAGCTTCCCATCTTTCTCCACGGCCGTGTCAGGGAAAGGGACGGAAGGTGGTTTCCCAAGGTCCCCTAGGGGCACCAGGCAGGCACCAGGTATCCGCAGGGCGGGGAATCGGCCAGGGCGTGCAGAGCGCGTCCCTGACCGGCTGTCAGGAGGACAGGGGGTCGAGGCAGATACCTCCCATCCAAGGAGCTTTGACCTCCGTTTTCCTGCAGAGGCAGCAGCACTTGCCTAAAGACACTGCCCCAGCTCAGTTTCAGCACAAACATCCGTCAGGATGGTATTCCTCTTCTCCCCACAGAAGCGGTTTTAGGTTTTCCCTCACCTTTAGGTACCTGACTGATTGGCCTAGGCTAGACACTCATCTTGGGCAACTGTGCTTTGCCAAAAAGGATCCTGCCCTAACAGCTGAGAAAGGCTCCAGGTAGCGCTTCTGCTTGCCAAGACTCTCATCTTTACAGTGGGCCGATGAAACTGTCTCAGTGGCCAGATTGCACTGGCAGCCGATCTGCAAGCAGACCGGTTGTACTCAATTCCCGTTTTCCTTGTGCACCAGAAAACATACGCAAGAATGTCTTTAGAATAAGTTTCAGGTTTTGGTACCAGAAGGCTACCTTACTGAGAAGAACGTTTTGTACAGCCTTCATAATGCTAACAAAGTGCTGCCTTAAGTCCAATAAGCAGTGGATTTATTGAAAGTGACTTGTGCAGTCAATATCTGGAATGAAACAGCTAGTTTCATCTTGTCCAATTTTTACATTACTCTTCATTTTCCCAGGGAACTACAAAGCCGAAACACTTGCAGTAAAACACTTCCTTGTAAAATGATCTGTTTTATCTGTCACCAAGAAGGAATACATTTTCACTGCTTTAGCATCAGAATATGCATCCTTCATTTTATTTTAATTCAGCCACTGGAGCCCTAATGATCGGAGCTGTTTTGGAAGGTCCCATCAATTACAACAGTGATCTCATTCACGAGTGAAGGATGAGCCCTTTTCTCTGTTATATAGAGATCAGTGATGGTTCCCAGACCTCTTCTCTGTGTACAAATAATTCCATATCTCTCACATGCCACTTGCATTTTTCCAACGGCTGCAGTTTTATGACTTTTTGCAGACCTTGGTTATAATAACTTGATATTTTTGATGCCAGCAGCCCCAGGACAATTGCAATCCAATCATTCTGCTTTCATCTACCTTGATTAATTCAATTGTTCACAATCCCTGACTTCTGGAAGGAAATTCTGCAGAATATAGATTGGATCTAAAACAGTTGATTTTCCTCCATGAAGGAGGTGCAGCACATTATAGATTGCAACAAACTATGCCGGAAACAATATTTATTTTGCATCTTATCAACAGTTTTAGTACTATTCATCAAAACAATTGGACTGCCCTTGGGTGTTTTTCATAAGCTTATCTTCAGTGCATGGGCTTTAGTCGCTGGTAGTTAAATGTGTTGTGCAAAGGAGGACCAAGGCATTAGCAAGACGAACCGGAGAAGAAAGAGGGTTGTCCCACACAAGACAGATGTTTTCAGAACTAACCTTTGGAATTTGGGCCTTTCTGTTAAGTCTTCAGCTTCATATTTTACAGCTGGAGAAAATCAGACACCTCAGAATGGGAGCTGGAACAGCCAGGACGAGGAGCAAATGATACATTAAATAGCAAAAGGGAAAGGCTGGGCCAGAGCGCGTGAGATCCTGCTCTTTGGGGTGGCAATGGAGGAAGCGGACAGATGGACATCTCCAGCCCCGGGGATGTGCAGCGTGCCTCCTTCTGTCCCCTCCCCATCGATACCCATCTTTTATCTCTTTTAAATAATGATAATAATAATAATGGAAATAAAAAACCTGTCACAGAAGCAGGATGTGCTACTACTCCCCCCTAGTGGTAATGTGAGTAGCTCAAAACCTTCCTTCCGTTGAAGGAATTATGGCAAAATACCAGGCTATGGGCTTTTTTTATTAAGGTTGACTTCTGCTTTTCCTGAAGCTGTTCTGCTCTTTGGAAAAAACTATTTTCAAGATTCGTCGGGCAGCTAGTTTAATTCGCCATAAATAATTTTTGTTTTCGCCAGCTCCAGTGGTCTCTAAGCTCCTCTTCGTACGGAAGTTGCTGTAGGTCGTCTGAGGGAGAACACCAGCTAGTTTTCCTGAGCAGAGATCACAGCTACATCATAGAATCATAACCCTTGTTGTTGCTGCTTAATAATTGTATTTTATCTCCTAAATTCGTGTGCATCCTGCATTCTGCAGCATCTCAAGAGACTAAATGAACCCTGTGAAATGCAATAAATTAAGAATTTTAGAAATGCTAATGTCTTCCCATTAGGAAGCATGTGACTAAGCTCAAAGAGTGTGTAATAATGGTACTGCTTAAAAAAGTGTCCTTGAGAATTAATTTCACTAGAAATATCTCCATAAGAGTAGAACTGGTCGTGTAAAATCATGGGCAGAACGACTTTAGATTTTATTAAAATAAAGCCCCCTTTTTGTCACCATGTAAAGCCACGTATTTCAAACATACTAAACCATTCAAAAATGTTTTCTGTAAATAATTTAGCATTAAATAATTAAAATTATTTTATGGATCATCGAATCCATTCCTTTTCCTCTTTGCCTCGCTGCAGATTTAAAAGCTGCATGTGGCAGAGCTGATATAAGGCAATTCAGGAATCAAGTGCTATTACTGCTATTTTTCATATACAGTATTTGGACTGTTCTTATGATAACGCCCAAGATGTCCCATCTTTTCATTGTGTTCTCTTATCACAATGTGTGTCCAAATGTTAGGGAAACTTTGCAAGGTTAAGAGTGCTTGTGTGAGCATTGAGCACTCCTCTACTGCTAGTATTGCGTCCAAGTATTACCAGTATTTAGTTAGTTAACCACTGTCTCTTTCTGCAAATGATTCTAAAACCCAGTGTCTTATGTGAGGGAATAGACAAAATATAGTAAAATTACCTCTACTCACTCACTCAGCTTTACTTAGAAACCTGTTTTCTCTGCACTGTCTTTAACGAGACTCTTCACAACACACACTATTAGAATTCTGCTCTCTGAGCTCCACCTGTGCCTTATATTCATTACCTCTAAAATGTTTGGCTCCCAAGGATAATAACAAAGCAGGACATTTATAAAACTAACATTTAAAAGTCATGAATTGCTTCTTTTTCTTGAAGGAGAATTGCTAGTTACACGATTCAGAGTACGCGAAACTTATTGGTGTCCCATCTGAAACGCCTTGTTGCTCCCTTTCTCCGTGTTGTTTGCTAATCAGATTACATGAGGGTGAATCAAGGAGAGTTTTTCCTACCTTTGGCTTAGTAACAGTGTTATAGCAACAACAATGTTATCTTAATTCAGACGCCGTAAGTTATTAGCTAGCTACTAGAATATTAAAACACAGCAGCCTTTTGCCGGTTCAGGTGCAGTGCGTGTGCGGTGTATCTAAATTTACGCTGTGATCTGCCTTGCTGCTGGTTTTAAAACTGAGAGACTGTTGGATGAACAAATATTTTCTTGCTGAAGATAAGTGCATGCTGCTTTATATTTTTTCGGTAGACTGGCATTTTGTCCTTTAGGTTGCATTGCAATTATTATGTTGTAAATTGCATAAAATTACTGTTGTCAAAGAGTTGCTCCCCACCAAAGTAAAGCCATGAATATTGTTAAACACCTACTGAGAAGGAATAGCGTGTAGCCCACAAATTCTCTCAAAGCTATGCATGAACTGAATTTAAATGTAAATCATACAAGATACATAATCTTTATTTTTAATTGATATGCACCTTTTCCTAGTAAAATCTGCAACAGTGTCAACTTACTTAAATACATGAAGGAGATATAGCTGATCCAAATTATCACATGTAAACAAACCTCGAGGATATCCTATTAGTAGCTGAAGACTCCCTGTTGCCCAGAAAAGATGCTTGAGTAAGAATGTATCTGATATATCTGTAGTTGCATGCACGGAGACACATCCATATGTATATTTTATATATAAATAAAATCGGTAGGTATGACCCAAATATCTCCAAGCCTCCCTTTGCCAGTTTTTATGGTTCAGAAAAGAAATAAAGTTATGCTGTAAGAAATTAGTGGCCACGCTGTGATCACCTGGAGCTAAAATCATTGCAAGTCCCTGGCTTTGCAGGGTGGCAGGAAAAAAACAAAGATGTGGCAATCTGAAAGCACAGTCACACTCTCCAAAATAAAAACTTTCTGGTTCTAAAAATCATTTTGCTTCTTCCTTGCACCCCAGGCCTCCAGAGTACACCAAAAAAAACCCCTTTTCATGTATTGATAACATTTGCTTTCAGAATCAGTACAAAACTGTTGCTACAAGGGAGGAAATACTGCCCGATATACCTATTGCTGAAACATTATGAACAATTTTTTTTTTTTCTAGTTTGCATTTAAACTGTAAAGCTAGACCCGTGCTGGCCTCTGCTGAAGAGGCTTCAGAGAAAATGTCTGAAAGTAAGACTGGAATGAATTGCCGAACAAGGATATCTGCATTTGATAGTCTAAATATGAAGGTTAACTAATCCAGATATACGTAAATTAAAGATTTATAAAAAAAAAAAAAAAAGAAGTCTTGTAGAGTTCATTTTTGTTTTCAGCTTCCTGATTCAGCTCTGTCTGAGTGCTTAGAAGCAACTTTCAGTACAATTAATTCCCTGGGAATACTTGGGAATTTTAGGTTAGCCAAACTGAAAATTGAGATTCGCAGTAGCTTGTCCAGCTCTCAAGTAAGAGACCTGCTTCACCCATCTCTCCAGCTACTATCCCTAGGCAATAAGGAAGAACTAACCAACAAGCTCAAGAAACTCATATCAGCCAGCAAGTGGATGTGGCATACTTGGGGTCACACCAGGGCACAGCACATAGATTGATCTAATGTTAAAAGACAAGCTCTTTGTGGGCACGGACACGGATCAAGATAATATTGCTGCACCTATGTGCAGTCTTTGACACGGTAGACCGCAGAGCAGGATCATCACTCCTACGTGACCTGCTCATGATCCCTAGTCTTCCAAAAAGCAGCCACGATAGCTTGTATAAAGGAGAAAGCTGCCTGCAGCACAGGTGAAATAATCTGGTTCTGCGTGGCGTTCATTAGGTGAAGTACAGCATTTTGCTTGTAGGACTCAGCTTGGATTTAGGGAAGAGGAGGACTAGTGAAGGGAATCCGGAGAAGAGCAGCAAGACTCATCAGAGGTGTGCTAAAAATTATGTGAAGAAAACCTGAAACTCTATGGTGATGACCGAACTGCAGCTTAAAAAAAAAAAAAAATCACATTTTCTTAGCCAGTCACTAAACTAAAATGATCTCTTAAGACCTTCTTCCACCCTAATTACTCTAATGCTAGGATATGCCTAATTTCCATTCACTGCTAATAACAAAGTGTCAGGACCTCTAATAGAAACTATTTTTGAGCAAAGAAAAGCTGTTTCAGGAATGAAATAATATTCATTAAAAAAGAAGTTGTTGTGAAGATCTAGCTGAGGTAAAACTTTTGCAAGTAAGCAGTCCTCGCGGCATCCAAGGGGCACAAAGCTTTGGATTCTTATCTGAATCCCCCTTAAGCCTAGTTAAACGCAGAGCCTCGTTTACCTCTTGGCGTATTCCTCTGCCTTCAGGCTGCTAGGGAGCTTTATTCTTCCTGCCTTGCAGAGGATCTCGCCACCCCCAGGTTGGATTACTGTAGGTCAGTGCTCCTGAGGCTGCATGTCAAGATAACGCACAAGTTCCAGCTGGTACAAATGGTATCTGTCACCTTCTCCATGTTCCAGCAATCATAAACACATCAGGCGCTAGTCCCTTCACTAAAAATCAGCTTTCTTTGCCAGTACGAGGCCTGATTTTCCACGTAATTAATGGATGAGTCCAGCTACTTTAAGAAGTGACTTCTGACCTATAAGTGACTCCAGCAGCTGCTTTTTTTTCTGGGATGATGCAGGTCACTGAGCCAGGACAAAGTGTGTGACAGATGGGGGTAGAAAATTCTCTGCTGGGGAACTTACGCTCAGGAGAAGGAGAAAACCTTCCAGAGGTGGTCGGAAGAGCCCAGCTTAGCCCTCTATAGGTAATGGTGTAGGTGTCCCTCCCGTCCCCTGCTCACCAAAACCAGGTTTCCAGCTGCATAGAGGGAAAGGGGGCTCACACATTATGGAGCGACTTTGGCGATAACTTATTTCTTCTATGCAAGTCTTATGTGAAGGGCATTCAGGCGGGCGGCAGATAGGTACGTAGATAGACAGACCTCCCTTAGGTTCCTGAGTATTGTAGCAAACGGAGGCACAGGAACTATCAGAACGGGAGTAAAATCTCCATGCATTCACTGTGCTTTAATTAATCCTCCATTTAGCAATGTGATGCACGGCGCAGAGCACATATATAACAGGGATAAAGAATGGTGGCTTTGGTAAATTGAATTTATGCACAGTAAAAGAAAGGAAGGGAGCAATAACACTGTGTACTTAAGTAACTCACATATTCCACAAATGTCGTACCAAATGTAAAGAGAAAAATAATTAACTCTCACATTTTGGTTTTTAGCGGCTGGCACGCATTGTTCACACATAATGCCCTCGGTTGTGTGTGTGATTGCAGCCATTCTCCCTACTCTCTACTCCCACTGCTGCAAAGCAGGAGCAGCAAATTAGACATGCTGGGTATATTGTATTTTTTCTGCCATTGTATTAACTATAAGCTCAGTAAGCAAAGTTTTCCCTGGGAATAAAATTTATCCTCACAGTTGCGAAGAAACAGAGTAAACGTGGAGCTCCTCTCCAGCAACGGAGAGCAGGATTTAGTTTGTTGTCTTTCCAGTCCTTAAAAATAATATTCCAAGGGGGATCAAATTTACGACACTAGAATGGCAGTCATGACAGCCTGGCTGCTTCTCAGTTTGTTTGTTGTTCTGAGTCATCGCTCTGCAGACTCCTCAAGTCCAGAGGGAGAAAAAGAATATGCTTTAATGGTTGCTTTCTGTCTGCACCCCAGCATTATAAGAGAAAGCCTAAAATTAATTCGAGAAAGTTTTCAAACTAGCTGGAATGGCCCATTTCTGTGTTTAACCATTGGGCATGTAAGCACGGTTGATGAAATGAACAAAGCATAAAACATTTCATTTTATCGCCTAAAAGTTTTTCTGATGCAAGACTGAGGTCCTAGGAAACTATTTGTTGAGAGAAGTTCCAGGGAACGGATGCGGTGACTGTGTCCGTGTAGAATACCTGATGTCATAGTAGTCATAGTCTGTCTCCACCGGTCACCCAGCATATAGAGCTTATTTGCATCAGTTTCACAACTGGAGAAACGCTAATGAAGAAAGCAGCTAAACTCCAGAGAAAATCTAAGAATCAGTTCAGCATACAGACTTCCAAATCCTTCACTGACTTTTCCAAGCCATTTGACCATCTTGTCGCATGTGGGAAAGCAACAGCAGAAGGTGAGAGAGCAAAATGAATTATATGCACGGGAGAGGCTCCTAGGAAAGAGAAAACTGGAAGTTAGACCATGCTTTTCCGCAAATTCGTAAGAAGCAGTTAAAGGGAGCAATTTGTTTTTCTATCAGGAAAAAAATGACATATTTGTACAAGCCACTAAAAGCAAAATAAAAAAGTCGGAGTCTTTTCTGATGCCTCTGTTAAAATGACAGCACAGTACCTGCTCGCTATTTCATTACTGCAGATGGCTGCATGCCAAGTAGGTGTTACACACATTATTTCCATCCAAAAAGATATAAAGCTCTATTATGACTGATGACTGAAAAATAGCTAAGTAACGTTTAATAGACAGCATTTGGAGATATAATGGAAAGTCCAATAAACACATAATATAAATCAAGTTTTGGAAACAACAACTGATTGGCTGATGATGGCATAATAATCAGTGGAAATGTTTGTCAGGCAAAATAATAAGCATGTTTACATTAGCCCTTTTAATTATACTGTTAGCACAGTGGGATTCATGTTATAACAGCCAACTGAAGTATATTGGATAAAAGATTGGAAGTTTTTTAAGATAGATTTCCAGCTGAATAATCTGTTGATTCTGCCTCAGATCAGAGAACTGTATTTAAACTCCATCCTTTCTATTTGTTATTTTTTAGACAATTTTCACAGGTTTATATCCTTTTTCTTTTTAATATCTCTTCTCTCTTGGTCAAGAATTGATGGGCTATTTGCAAGCTAGACCTGTCAATACATTGGAGGATGGGGCCCTGATTTTGTAGCTTTCTGCTGTAACAGAATGACGTATTTTCCTTTAAAAGTGAAAGAAAGACGTATCTGAATTTAAACATCCTGCCAACAATAAATACACGGATTATCCTACTGCTCTTATTATGCTAACATCCTGTGGATGATTGGGAATCTGCATCTCTTGACAAAGCCTGCTCTCCTACTTAGGCACTGCTGCTTCATACAATACAGAAGCTACGGCCAGAGCTGCAGCGATGACAAATTCTCCTATATGCCCCAAGCCACAGCTGGGAGGGTTTGGCACCTGAGGATTGGGCTGTAAATGAGGGGATTGTTTGCATTCTTCAATACAAGAAGTACAGAGCTTGAGGGGATGGCTTAACGGAGATGATAAAAATGTTACTCGTGCATTTCCAGATCGCTAGGCTGATGTGTAACTCAGAAATGAAAACAAGAAGCATCCAGTACAAATGCATGCAGAAACAATCCTCTGCAAAATTGGAGGATGAATCCACCTTTTTTATTATTATTATTTTTCTGAGAATCTTGTATATGTTATGGAAAAAAAAGCATATACTGTTATTTACTAGCCACTCTCTTCTAATCAAAATGTATCAGTGAAGAAGCCCTTCATTTGTAGTCCACATTCTGTTCTCTTAAGCAAAGGATTTTCAACCAAGCACTGAAAAATACCTGTTCTTTTATGTCACTCCTAAGTTTCATAAAGACTACATTTATAAGTTTGCCATCAGCCTGCTGCTGTCAGTGGCAATTGCTGGCTATTATTTGCTTAGCACCTCCCTGAAAATCAGTTTGCTCACGTAGATACAAAACTGGAAATCTAGATGCCAAATTTCGGTTAGGCAGAGCTGTGAAAAGCTGATCTATCTCCTATAGCTGTATCTCGACCCAGGCCAGCCTTCAACTGTATCCATCCAAAAGGCAAATCAATCTCTCAGTTGCCTTTTCATATAATACCAGCCACATAAATGCTAGTACTAACCACCTGTATCCTTGTTCAGTCAGGTACCAAAGAAAGGCAATTTTTTGCACTGCCGTGTATGAAGGAAGACGTATCCTTCCAGGAATCCAATGCAAGGCTGAGAGATGTTGTCAGGAGGTGACAAGACTATAGCTGCCTCCTTATTACTGTCTCGATGGCTGCTAGGCTGCAGCAGACCAGCTCGAGACCCCTCAGACCTTCATCCGTGATTAGGAATTTGGTGTTCCCTTGGGCCTGTGTTGTTGTTGCCATAGAGACTGGAGGAGCTGCAGCAGATGGGCCTTGGATGCTGGAATCGCAGCTCTCCGGCCAGGTGAACTGCTGTAATTGTTTATCCTTTCTTTGCCTCTACAAGCGGCAGCTCTTCAAGCTCCTGTTTTATTCCTTCATCCACTTTGCCCGTGCATTTTCCAAAGGAGGAGCCCAAGCAATGATTCCCAGCTGCACTTTCTTTGTGCCACATCCACCCTCAGCTTTTTTTTGCCTCAGATCACTGTTTCCAAAGGGAACTTTCTGCGCCACTTTGTTGAATAGTGACAGTAAGGAGAGGGGACAAGGAAGGAAAAGAGAGAGAGAAAGGTGTGGAATGATCTTGCAGACTGATTTTCACAGGAGGAAAACCACCTACCGCAGACAAACAGAAATGCACTCTCCTCACATACTGACTATATTACTTATGGAAAACAGATCAGAATTGAGGGGTTTCATTGAGTTGCTGATGCAGATTTTAGTTACAGTTCAGTTATTCAAATTCCAAAGTTTGGTTTGGCTTCCCAGGGCAATTTTTGCTAACTATCAAGACTATTTGTTTTTCAAGAAGATGGCTTTCCCCAGCCAGTTGTTTTCGCAGTAAAAATAAAATCATAATGTTGTGTTTGTATTGGCAAGAAAACATGCTACAAAATCAAAAACAGAGGAGTATGACTTTGCAGAAGAGGAGCTAGTTTGAGAAATAGCTGCTTGCAAAAAAAGAAACAAGAGAAGCAGCTTCAATAATAGTAAAATTAAGACACAAAAGAAGAGTAGATTTATAATTATATTGGTGATCCTCTTTTAGATTATTCATAACTCAAAATCTTCTTTCTCATCATGTGACTCGGATGGCTTTAGTTGCTGCCATTTACATACCTCTAAAATAGTAACAAAGCAAAATAATTACCATACTTTAGTCCTCTTTTCCTTTTTTTTTTTTGTTGTCCTATTTTCCTGCAGGCCAGCAGTGCCAGTATGTTCTCACCTCGGCTCCTCCACTGCAGGCTGTCACAACTGAGTGTTTCACCTTCTCTGTTTCCTGATATGTTGGGAGATTTCAATCACTTTCAGGTCTAACACCTTTCATTTGTTTCCTTCTGCAGAAAAAATCTTGTCTGCAATTCTGCTCTTTGATCCTATGGAACTGCTGATATCAATACCTATAGAGATGTTTTTTGAGCTGTTCGTATGAAAGATTAACATCAATAACCAATTACTGTCACCTTGCCATTAGTGAAGGTAACAGCAGGGAGGCTATTAAGGCTCTGTGTCCTGTATCAAAGTCCACTGATTAATTCACTTCTGCTATCAATTTTAGAGGAGCAAATTAATGTGATAAATTCCTGGTGTTAGTATAGGATATGCATTCAACAGGCCCTTTGTATGCACTCCTGAAAACCTCTTCGTGTGCTTTTCAGTGTGACATCTGCATTTATAGCTCATAGAATTTGTTACCCATGCCAGCGATTTTTGTACGAAAAATCCATCTGTACAAAGTGCACATACTTCAAATAACAATACCCATGATAACAAGCAATATATTTTGCATTCACAAAACCCATCATATTGACAGCTGCACGTGATTCTCCAGATTGCTGTTTCACTTGAGCCTCCCCTCTCCTCACACACCATTAAAATAGAAACAATTTATTGCCCTCTATTACCCTCTGACTGCCTCTTCTGTCCTACCTTCTTCCTCTCACCCAATCAATCCTGCCCATATCCCGGCGTGCACACACAGTCTCCACATCCTAATGATTTTTCCCATTTTCTCAAGTTGCTGCTCTATCACCCCATCTCACCTCGTGATCTGCTCACCTCTCCCCCCTTTATCAACAAGCTCCTTTGTTCTTTTCACCCATGACCATCTTGGTCACATTAATTCAGGACTGATGGAGCTAAGAAAGGGCCAGATAGAGCTAAAATAACAGCAATGACAAAATCAGTTTCCTGTCCTTTTTGAATTTTATTGAGTGTAAAAGATAATGTACCGTTCCAGCTTCCAGCTGTGGTTTGAAAGCTATAAACTAGCGAAGTAACTCCCTCGTTAATGCATTCACATGCTGGACCAAATACCCACGCAGACTCCCACATTGCAGAAATGTTAATTCAAACTCTTTCACTACAATGAAATCATAGAGTGAAAGAAAAGGCCATGTGCACAAGTCTTCTGCTATACATTACATGGTCTAGCCAGTCTGACCTTAGCTGAGTTCTTTGGTTTAGAGGGTAAATAGATAAGTCAAAAAGTGCTGCTGAGCAGGATGGGATCCCTAGTCTCAGTAGAAAAAGTATTTTATATTTTTTTATCATTCCCCTATGTACTGGACTCTTCTGTTGAAACTAGCACAAAGCCTTATTTACTATACTTCACTACAGCAATAATGGATAGAGTTATATAGCATATGTCTTGGGGATAAATTGCTTCAATTATTTTATTCTGAGGCACAATGAGAATCACACTGATGATGTTGAAGCAATAAGAACAACAGCATTATTTTTACTCTTTAGACAAAATCAGCTATGATCCAGAGGCCTTTATACATGCAGAGTTTACCTATACAGTTCAGGGATTTAATTTCTGCCCTTACATACCCGGCTACTATTGTGCCTTAATACTGAAATACACAAACTTAAAACCTGAAATACCTAAGCCACCTAAATACACAGCTATACATGTGGGGAGCCTTTTTCTAAATACCAGCTTAAGGAAGTCCGGGAAAGACATACCACTCTAGGTACCTATTCCTCATCAAGTGAAATATCAGATTCTAAGTTTTGACTTTTTGTATGTAGGGAGAACACTTGGAAATAGAATAGACTGAAATCACGGGAGAAATATCTGCCAGAGCCTGCAAAAAGACTAAGCAAATTGTCATGAGGGACAATTGCCACACATACAATAAAACGTTAATGCCAGGATTCTGGGAACTCCAAAAATATCATTTCAAGTGAAAAAAAAAAAAAAAAAAAAAAAAAAAAAAAAAAAAGGATGGTGGTTTAGGAAGAGCAAGTCTACTAACCAAGGCAATACATTCCTGTTTGTTTGTGCAGTGAGTATTCAAGGAGATAAAAAGGCTTTTCTACAACCTCAAGAGCGAAGAGGGACTAGTGCTCTTTTGATGGAACCCCATGGTGGAAAAGTTTCTCCATGCTTGCTTGGAAAAGGCACAAACCTATTACTACTGCAAGGTAGTGCATAAATTGGAGCTATAGTACAGCAAGTGTAGGGTTGTAGTGTGCCTATAGTCCTTATATATAGCCTTAGATTGCCTTCAGCAGGTCTAAATTCTAGGTTTACCTTTGAAATAGTCCAAGAGCAAGAGAGATCTGAATTCCTCAGAAGACAATATTAAACAAATAAAAGTGCAACTTTGAAATCCAAAGATAAAAAGGAAAAAAAAAAAAAAAAAAAAAAAAAAAAAAAAAAAAACAAGATAAAAAAGGAAAACTGCTTATCTAATGTATACACTAAGTATGGTGTCAAGTGGCTGAGGAGACTTACCTCTGTCTGTCTGTTCTGCGGATGGAGATGCGAGGAGAGTAGGAACTGGATGAGTTGGCTTGGGGTCTTCTTTCTGTTCATTCCTGCACAGTTGGGGAATGGAAGCCCTTGGGACTAGATGGCTCTAGCTGGAGTCTGGTGTAGAAAAAATTAAAACAAACAGCATGCCTGGATCTTATTTCTGTTCTGGCTGCTTGTTCTGCAGTCAGACCACAGCAGGAGATTACAGTCATGGACAAAATAATGCATTCGTGAGAGTTTGTCTTGGATAAACCAAAGAAGGGAAACTTTTTTTTTTCCTTATTGATATGGCTTCTTTTATATTTTTCTTTTTCAAGAATGGTATTTAAGCTCAGATGTTCAGTGTGTTGTGGGGTGAAAAACATTGGTTTATTTCCTCCTGGCTGTTGAACTAATAATAAAGTCTCATTGCTGCTTCACTATCTTAGAACCTGAGCAAGCTTTTAAAATGTCCTAAGCAGATACCAGTAATTTCTGTTTACAGTCCTTAAAAAATGAACAATACAATTTTATTGTAGGTTACATATTTAATAGATATAGCAAAATATCTAATATATGTAATATATTTAATACATATAGCAATTATAGTTGTATACTACAGGGTGAATTTTGCACTTAGAAGAATCAAGAGACTGTCACGAATCAAGTGCCTCTCTAGTGTCTATCCATCCAGCACTTTTAACTGTCTGAAGTTCTGCACTTCCTCTTTTGCATGCTATTTTGTAAACACACACTTCACACACGTGCACTCCATCCCAGTGTCTTTTTGTCCTGGACAGGCACAGTTCAGCTTGCATAGGAAGACAAAAGAAATAATTAAGAAACAGATGATCTGAATTACTATTAGCAACCTTAAGTAGAATGGGATGTCTAGTAGATGTCTGATTGTAGTGAAGAAGTAGTTTAAAGGATAAAAGTGCCCCAGAGTTGAATGATGGTTATTTTCTGAAATATTTTGAAACAAGCAAAAATAAAACAATTTGCCCCTTCTTAATAATATCAGCACTATATAATTGATATATTAAAAAAAAGCAGAGTTTGTGATGAAGCAGGCAAGTTTGATTTTATAGTTCAAGCACTGGAAAATACTTCCCCTTGTAAATTAGGACACACGAAGGACAAAGACAGTATGCATTGTTAAATTTTTTTTTAGGCTTTATGCAGCATTGACAGTGTTCAGGATTTTATTGATTCATTTTCATATGTCCGACAATCAGAAATATAATCTTTGTGCCTAATCATGCAGTAGGTTATTTCATCCACATAAAGCAAATGGACCATATGTTTGACTTTAAAATTAATTCCTTATTGTACAAATTAATGCTTGGTTTAATTTTTGGACATAATATTCATCGAGAGAGAAAAACATTGACATTGGGCATCTACTCTGTTCAAAAGTTAACGGTAACACATTGCCCAACTGTTAACTTATTTTGATTTAATTCCAAAAGAAATTAGTCATCTGAATTAGCTTTACAAAGTTCAAGAACATACAATTAAGATCAGGTTCTCCTACCCTTAACCATCCTGCTTAAGGCTTAATGTGTGAATAATGACATGGATGTTAATGTAACTGTTTACACAATAAAATGTTAGTGAACTTGAATTAAAGAATGTCACAGTGTTCTGTACAAAAGATGTTTAAAGGACAGATGAGTAGAAGCTTCTATTCTTTTGCAGACAAAATCATGTTATCATAATAAAATATTATTAGCATAACTGTCAGAAAAATCTGGTAAACAGAGGTATTGAAAATACTATGTTTTATCCTATGAGAGTAGAGATATTTCAGGACACAAAGTTGTAAAAACTTCGGTAACTGAGACCATTAGTAAAATTGTGTTGAGATTTGGCATCACAGTAGGGTTGCCCCAGACTTTAAGGACTGGATTTTATTTTCAGAATATGAGGGAGAGAATGGGATTTGCTCAGAGATGAGTGGATCAAAGCTGAGGAAACAGCAGAGACACTGTGAGTGATTGGAGCAAAAGGAGGTGGAAACCAGAAGCAATTATCGTAGTTTGAGGACAAGTATAATCCGGGAAAATTTTAGCATTGACGAAAAAAAGAACGATGCCCTGTGCTTCCGTGACACCTCTCTATTAATGCAAGTCACCACTCAGTGAATTATTGGTTCAGAAAGCAGAGACCATCTGGAACAAATTAACCTTGTTGCCTGCCTCTCGCTCCGCGGAATCTCCATGCCCGAAGCAGTTCAGGAACGGGGCGATGCGCGGCTGAGCCAGCACCGTGGAGGAAGGAGCTGCTGGAGAAGCCCAAAGGAGATGGTGAGATGTACAGCTGGACGACACGGTGATTTAACTCCGGCTTTCTTTCTCAGCTTTATTTGAGGCCTTTCAGGAGAACTGGCAGGCTGGTACCTATGGTGTTTTCTTAGCGGTTTAAGGAATTACCGTTGCCGAGCTGTGAGTCGCTGCCCTCTCAGCAGAGGCGCTATAGCCTCATGAGGAGAGGAACCAGCCAGACCAGGCAGTGTCTTCCAAAATATTTTCAAGCTTATCACAAAAAATCAGCTAGCACTGCCCTCTCAGCAGGGAGGAACCTTGGCGCTTTGGGTGTCATAGAATCACAGAATGCTTAAGGT
>VZSV01000082.1:1974390-2015615 GCA_013398735.1 Nothocercus julius | reverse complement strand
AAAATGTGAGGAAGTGATGAGAGCTTGAAGAAATTCTCAAGTGCTCAAAAGTTATTTTGAGCAATACTGCATTAGATAAAGGTTATCTCTTAATGACACAGAGACTTTGAGGAGGAAAACATACCACACGCTCATGATTTTAATGGAGAAGGCCATTTTCAGTGACCTTGATTCATATTTTGACTGTTTTCTCCCCTTTGCTGTGAGAGGAGCAACTGCTGCACTGCTTTGGCGTTGACCCCCTGGCTCTTGGAAACAGTGTCCGTGAGAGAGAAGACAAGACAGTTTGGGCTGCTTTTCTGCCCGTGGCTCTACCTTGCTGCTTCTGCACCTGCCGTCAGCTGGGGTACCTGCACGCAGCTCAGAGGCTGGAGATGGTGCCAAAAAGCGAAACAAGCACTTGACAGAAGAATTTTGCCTATGTCCTTCTAGCCAAGGGAGGAAAGAAGATTATCCTGTAGATCTGTGACTGTATCTGTGGTCTGTCATGGCTTATTTGTGCATATACTACTAAAAACTCTTTTTGAAAAAGCGAATAAAAATTTACATACAAATGGCCATTTGTATTTGATGGGCCAAAGATGCTGGTGGAAAATATATATATATATATGAAATTAAAAAAAAAATCATAATCTACTTAGACCATTTTTTTAAACAGATAAACAAAATTTACAGCAGCTGATCACTCACAACCTATGGCTACATACACATATGATAGTAAAAACAGCGGAGATTCATGCTTTTAGTGAATAAAATGAATTCAGCTGTGAGTGAAACGCACAAAATGAAGACAGCCTGTACCTTTTTTTTTTTTCCTATCAACTTACCTGTAGTACAGCAGTAGTTCACTTACCACGTTCAGCTATCTCAAAGTTAAATTCAATTTCTCTGGAGAAGAAAACCTTTGCAGCAAAGAAATAAGTGTTAATTTAGTTCCCGGTGAACAATAATCCAATTGCCCTGCACAACATGACTGAGGAGTTTACTGTACCCAGCCAGACTGCTACTCTTGTGCTATCAATGGTTTATGTCAGCAAAACAGCACCCTGAAAAGCAGCTAAAGAGAAAAAGAAAGCACGCAGGTTTTGTTTGGGGTTTTGTTTCCTCCATGCTGCAGGATTATGGCTTGTATTTAGGCACTGTAGAGCAGGCACAACGTGTCATTGCCATTTCCTGTGAACCACCCGTCTCCTGCTTCTCTCAAGGGAGAATTCCTTGCTGGTTGATGCCTTTGTTGAAGGACAATTGTCCGTATGTCTGTACCTGCATTCCCTTTCCTTCTAGTTCTTTAGATATTTCGATATCTTTTCATTCGCTGAACTTCCAATACCATTTTGGCAAACTTCATTTTCTGCTGCCTCTCTCTTTTTACTCAGATGGTTTAACGGTTTCATCTATTTCTTGTATGCAAGCTGAAGATTATCTTATTTTGGGATACATCTGGCAAATTAGCTGCTCCATGGATAGCTAAGCCTTTATTATCTGTCACTGAGTCTGCTTTATTTGATTTTGAATATCTATGTGGACTTGTAATTGCTTGTCAGAGGCCTCAGTTGACTCCTTGAAACTATGCCTGAACTTGATGTATTTGTTTTTAAGCCCTTACCTACCTTGTCTTGATATCTACCGTAATTGAGCTATGATTGAAACTCATCGTAGCTAGTGTTTTCCTTGCAGATGGATAAGCTTTAGAAAGTGTGGCCAAGATTTGTTTGATTTTCAGATCATCGACTACTGTACATAAGAATTATTCCTAGATTTTGCCTTCTTCTTCAGGAAGAGTAGGCTTGTTACACTAGCACTGCCAGCTGGGGCCTACCGAAGGCAATACTTTGCTTAACTGTGGTTATTTTGTTGAGCTAATTGAGCTGGACTAGCCATGCGAAAACAACTATTTGTTCCTACTGACAATGATGTGCAAACTTTGAATTTTCATTTTAATTGTATGGAGATCTTTTTTCCCTTTCTCTCATTGCTTTTCATTTGTTCACAAGGTTTTCTGCTACTCTTTCTTGCACAAGAATATCGTCACTGAAGATGAAGGAATGCTTTTGATATAGTCTATAGCAGCTCTAAATATACATTTAATTACTAGACTCCGATTTTGTCAATTTCTCAAAATATCATGATAACTTGTACAATTATTCACCTTTTGAGCTTTTTGTGGTTAAATTAATAATATATATCCTCAGGATTAAAAAATCTGTCTGTTCTTATAGCAAGCCTGGTGTCATGCTCAGCTGTTGTGCTCTGATTGCAGTGTTTCTGCAAAATATCCCATTGCAGCTGTTGTTCTGCCACAGTGAAGGTCACTTGAGGGAATCAGCTGAGGTCCTAATATTATACAGGATAAAAATACTTATAAACCATTCTCAAAGGCTGTGTGCTTACATAAGAAGGGAAAATGCAGATTCTCAGGATAGAAGTTAGTGGGAATTTCTGACTCCTGTGGTAAAGTGCAGAGCTTTGCATTAGGACATCATTATTCCTAGGGACAGTTGCACATTTTAGATGCATTGCCCAGAGCATGGATACATTCCTGTTTTTTTTTTTTTTTTTTTTTTTTGAGAAATGCAAGTGTTGCAGCTCTTCATCCATAATTTGCCTGAAGTGTATATTTTGCTTTATAGTAATGACTCACTTCAGCTGCCCTTTGCATTTTTGTAAGTCTTTCTTGAATTACATATGAGTGCATGTATTTTTATGGTATGTCATGTTCAAATACCTCCAAAGTCTGATAATCTTCAAACTAAAATGAGGGAAACCTAATATGAAGAGATCATTCATATGAAGGAAAGATTTTCTTTATTATCAAATAGGAGCCTAAACTAAAATTTTGGGCTCTGAATCTCAAATTCTCGTTTAAACTTAATCCTGATCCAGACCTCTATATTGCCTCCTGATGAATCTCAGATGTACTGCATAACCCTGCAATTAAAAAATAGGACATAAACTGGGATCTGAAAATTGGTTTTCCTGAAGAATAACTCCTTTATTCAAGGGTAATGCTGTATTTGCACTTCAGTAAATAGTCAGCAGCGTTAAGGCAATTATCTTCTGAACAGGTGTTTCCAGGGATAACGATTAGCATGCCTTCTGGTATTTCAAAAGTACAAGTGCATTTTTGTCCAAATGCAAAATCCTCCCTACTAAAGATATTTCTAAATAACTTTTATGCACCTTTTTTTTCTATATATGTTTCCAAATACGTTCAAATCTTTCCAGCAAAAGCCCCTCAGGCTTCCCAGGGCTCCCTGAGTGCGTACATGAGACAGGTGGCTCCCCGCGCGGTGCGTGGAAAAGCAAGGGTTTTACCAAGCATACAAGGTAGCACAGTTCTCTACACGAGCTTAAATTGGAAGCCTGTGATGTACAATTTCCTGTTTCGAGGGCCTTGGTGAGGAAATGCGCTGTGCAGCACCTCTTAGGCAATCAAGGATTTAATGCATACCCTAATGCCTCAGCAACTTTAATAATGTTTGGTGATGCAGTGTATCTACAATTCAGCAAAATAGAAAGAAGCTGCCCAGTCTAATAAATGGGCAGGCATTTTTGTGCACTTAAGGCTGAAACAGAGGTGAATTGGAATGATTATTTTAATTATACCTGGCCTTGTAAAAGGGTGGTTAAAGAACCTGAAAAAACTGTTGATGCAGAAAATATCTTTAGGGAACTATTTCCATCTTTGACGTATGCGTCTTGAGAACCTCAGAGAAAAAAAAAATCAAGTCCTAAGCATTCTGCTAGACTAAAAGAGTGTTATATTGGAGTCTTAAACCGCTATTGTAAACTACATTTACAATAATACTCTAGATTTATTTCTCCATATAAGCAAAGTATTTGTAATTTGTAGTTTGCTTCCCATCCACACTATATTCAATCCTATTATGTGCATCCTTCTTTCTGACACACCACTTATAATATACTTGACCTCCTAAAACATGCATATATGAGTGTTGCCATCTATTCTCTAAGCAGTTATGGATATTTTTACCCTAAGAATTTATTTGTAACTTTCGTCTTCCTAGTAGGCGGAAATGCCTGCAAAGGTTAACTTATTGCGGAATAAACGGATCCTGTTAACAGCTTATAAAAATACCTTTCACCAGCAAATGTGTTTATTGCAAAGTGTTTTTTTTTTTTTTTATCAGAAATGTGAAAAAAATACATCTTAGGCATAAGAGTACTAGATTTTAAGTAAATATAGAGTTACAGATCAATCAAATATATTTGATTCATTACTATGAATCGCAAAATAAATAAATGCTCCACAAAAAAAGATGCTACTTATAATGATTATGTATCTGTGCTGTATTTTCTTTCTTTGAAAATGAAAATTGTGCCAAAAAATGATAAGGACAAACAATATCTCATTCATTGGTTACTGGGAAAAAAAGGTATCAAAACAAAGTGTTGCAATCTAAAAAGAGACGCTTTGAAATGATTTCACAATTACACATACACAGGAAATAAAAGCCCCAAAAGTTTTTTCCCTAGATGTGCTGTTGTCAGCCTGTGTGCAGAATCAGAATAAGTGCAAGACCCGTTCGATGAGAGTCCGTGCTCTTGTAAATTATCTTCTCGGTCGTTGCAATGTTAGTGAAAAGAGAGTCACTCGCTATGGTGGGTTTTTTTAAAAGAATAAGGTAAAACTGAATACAAGCTACAGTTTCTGTTAGAATTGTGGACTGTATTTACACAGAAAGTGGTAAAAAGGCACCTGCCGAATAAAATCCTCAAATTAGCTTTTGTCCCTGAAGACCTAAAAGACAACTGGGCCTCACTGTGTATGTTGTAAAACATATGTCTGTATGTTGTAAAACATATGTCTGTATGTCTGTATGTTGTAAAACAAACGGGGAGCGCAGGGCCTGGAGAGGCCCCTCTCCCAGCGCGGGGCTGTTCGGCAGCACAGCAAGGGCAGCAGGTCCCAGGCGACGTTCGCAAACATCTTTGCCACGTGGTGAATATTACCAGGGTAAATAAAAGTTGAAAAAGAACTTTTCCGAATGGTAAAATATTCATGGGGTGGCTGCAATGTCTTTTTTATAGCTGAATTAATTAAAGTAGGAGAGAAAGAACACACATATATAATCCAGTGTGTAATTCACTCTCATATACGGAAAATTGCAAGGTGAAAAATGTATTAGTCAGGGGCACTACTTCATGCCTGTATTAACAAGTATAAGTACCACTGAGTACACGGAGTTTTAGGCATTTTTTATTCGATTGGAATAGATATATCCTTTCATTGCTGCATTTTTTATGATAATCACAATGCAAAAGGATTATATTTACTTCATTTTTATCCCTATCTTTGGAACAAAAACAAAAAGGGTGTTTTTTTTTTCTTTCTGTTCAAAATGTTTTCTTGTAAGGTAGTAATATTACTCTATCAGCACTCAGTGGGCAGACATATTTTTCAACATTCCTCTTTTAATTAACTTGTCTTACAAACAAAGGCTACCAGATGAACACAATTTATCCACAGTGTGCATTTTCAGCTGGGAGGCAGATAATTATTGCTCACTGCAGAAATAATGTTCTTCTACTTGCTCATGTAAAACAAACTTTAAATGTCATTTTACAGCGATAAAGATTACGCAGCACAGTGGCATCTTAAGATATAGCAATTACGCAGAGGAACTTCTCATTAACCTGAGGGTCAGAGGTGAGAGGCGAGCACCAATTCTTGCTAATACAAACTTAAATTGGTTTACGCTGAACGTAATGATCTAATAATCACGAAAATGGGGACGGTAAAAACCTAACGGCTATTGTGCCATGTTTCCAAACCAAATCGTACAATCTGTAAACATAATAAGCACAATGTCACTTCCAGCTCCTGTTTCCTCCTGCTACTGGGTGTTTCTCGTTGTATAATTCCAGGAAGAATCATGACACGCACAGTAGCTGCTCCATGTTACAGGCTAAAATTACCTTTTTTAATAAACTAGTGGCAGCTTTGTAACATTAAAATGTATTGTTTCGATTAAAAGAAACAACCACAAAGTAATCTTTAAACATTAAGAGAAAATTGCATTTTCAAACACAAGTGCTGCAATAGCTCTGAACATATTTACTTTCTAACATTTAGCAGTTTATAGGATGCAGGAGAAAAAGTAAAGAAAGATAGCAGCTTAGTTGCATTAACCTATCAGTTAAATTTTGTCGTGACTGGAGATCTCAAGGTTCTTTTCAGTGCAATGCAGAGAAATAGATTTCTTAAATCAGTAACTGAAGTCTTCCTTCTTTTTTTTTTTTTTTTCCCCTCTTAAATGCACAGGTTCCCTAAAGAGAGATGCTCCTTATTTCACGTCAAGGGTTTGTCTGATGGACCTCCATTTGGTGGTTGGTAACTCAAAGGGAACGGAAATATTGTAAAGCAAATATTGACCCATAGCAAAGGCAAAAATAATTATACTCTCCCGGACCAAATTGTGTAAAAGTGCCGTTTTAATGCCAAGATGTCAAAGTATCAAATAAAACTGTTTAGATCTTTATGAATGGTCTATAATTGCTCAAAAGTCACAACTGGGGAAGGAAGTTTCTAAATATAGCTCTTGAAAGAGTAACAGTACTATGTGATGCAACTTTTCTACAGAATTTAAGCAGCATTATGCTGGTCAGATACTCAGAAAAAAAAAAGTGGAGCTTAAAAAAAAGGGGAAAAAAAAGGAAAATAAAGAACACATTGTTATAAGGCTTGCTTCGCAGAACCAGTAGGAGATATTTAAGGGATGTATTCACATGTAAAATATTTTTAAGGTTTCTATTGTTTCAAGATTTATGATCTCTGACCAAAAGAAATAGGACTGTTGAGCTTAAGTTGCATCTCTGCTGTAAATCCTATATATGTCCAGAATATCTTTTCCGTGATAGCTTAGACTGTGAATTAGGGCGGCGCAATCTGCCTCTCCCGCCCTCCAACTGAGGTGCCCCCATCACTTCCCCGTGGCAGAGCAGACGTGAGGGGCAAGAAAGCAAGGCCTGGCAGTATGTTACCCCACCGCTTTTAATGCATGCAGTGGGAAAACATGTTTCTAAGAGTTTCTAAGAGTTTAAAGGAGAACTTTCCATGATCATCTTTCCTCTCTGTTTCCCCCATCTCTTTTTTTGGTCTTTTTTGGGGGGGGCTTTTTTTTTTGATCATGGGACTTCCTTCTTTATTCCCTGAGGAATGTGAATGGTACTTTATAATGAACACAATAAAAATATCTTCAAACTCATAAAAGTGATTCTGCTGATGTTCAGGGGAAAGTATATGCGTAGGAAGCGCTCATAGCACTTCTTTTCCCCTTTCTTTTGCAGGTATCAGCTGTTTGCAGTTACATTCATGGAAAAATTAGCAAGATGCATAGTACTGCATAAAGATGTTAGGTTTATGACCCGCAGGGAGCGATGACTACATCGTTTTTCCAAGTCCTATTCTCCAAGATTTACAGATATATATGGCTGATAGTTCTCAGAAGATTTTGCGTCAGGACATATGTTTTTCCATAGGCCTTTTGTGCCCCATTACTTTCTAGAAAAAACAAAAAGCTCTTTTTTGACCATCATCAGCAAACAGGCTTCTTTTTCCATGTTTCTATTAGTCCTGTGAACATTACCTTCACTTATGAAAATGCACTGTAGGCATTATACCTAAATTTCTCTACGATTTTTTCATTTGTTTGTCCTCATTCATCCTACAATGACAGATTGCCCTCTTTCTTCACAGGTTTTGATGCCTGCAGGAGCAAGAGAATCTGTACACATCTGTTCTTACCTCGGTCCTTTCATTTACTTGGATTTCCAAAACATTCGGGAAAAATCTTTGAAGAAAGAGCAGCAAGGTCTGAATTAATAACCAGGAACTGTAATAAATATGAACCTCATTGATTCGATTCAGTAATATGAATCTTGTCTTTTTGTAAGTCAAGTTAACTTTTCCTCAAAAGTATTTCTCTAAGATTTTATTGTGTCATTTTTAGTCCAACAAAGCAAAGAAAGAAACCCTCTGTGCTTTGTTTTGACAAAGGCACAGCGATATATATCATTTAATGCTCAGCTGTAGCAGTTATCATGAATTAAAGGATTTATATGCAGAATAATAATCCCCTCAGAACACAAGGCTTAATTGAATGGAAGGTTTCCGTCTGAATTAAGAACGCAATAGGAAATGATCATTTATTAGACTGCAGCTCGGACAGATTATGAATGGCAGCAAACCACGGATAACAGTTCCTGTTTTATGTTAGGTTGTTTTAGCTTTTATAACATAAAACATAGAAATGTGTTTTCCCCCCAAATCTGCCTGTATAACATCAACTGATATCAATGTACTTAAAAAGGTGCATGGAAGAAGGAAAGTAAATAGACAGCAAAGTAAGACTGAATCGGAATTGCAAGATGTGATGAATGACTAGATGCCATGAAATCTGCCCTCACATGTGTGCATACACTTTTCACTTAAGCTCTAAGATCTAATCTTAAGATTTATTTTCTGAGGAAGAGGACAAATTTTATCCTTTCAGTCTAAACTGGCTATCAGGCCTTCAGGCTTTTCTTTCGGGTGGAAGAAACCAGCAGGTAGAAGGGGATGAGAATCAACTTCAGGAAGAAGAGAAAGGGCAGCATTAATACCTCTTGGGTCATAACTTGACGGGTACTCTGGAGAAAAGTTCAGTATCATGAGCATCACACACAGAGAAAGAGAGTCCCGGAGAAGACAAATTTTCTTCATGTCCCAGGTCTTCTCCTCGAGAATATGGGCCTAGGTCCATCCCTCTGGAGACTCAAAGCTGTCGTGCAGAGGACAACAATTATCCATTTTTTGATGAGGATGCATATGTATATAAGTTAACCAAATATCCCATAGAAAAAGAATGATGCTTATCAGAACATTAGTTTATTCAGTGCCTATTCTTATTGTTAAAGCTGAGAAGTACTTTTACTGTTTGAAAGCCTGGTAGAATAGCGATTTAAAAAGTTAATTAGACTATAACAGTTGCAATGTTTTCTAATCGAGCTATGATTATAAAATCTGGAAGAAGCAACAAAAAAAAAGAAGAAATAGTGTGTGTTCCATATACAAATCATTTAACAGGGAAATACAGAATTGTCTAAAGCAAGTATAAAACATGACGAGGTAACACCATCCAGTGGTCAGGCCCTGCAGCTCGTACACACTGCATTCGTAGGGAATACTGTGTAGCATGCTTTGCTTTTATCGATATATTCTGCTATCTGTTTTTGTCTGTAGCCTAAAATATCCACCAAATGAATTCAAAGGATTTTTGTTTTTCCTTTTTTTTTTTTTTAAAAAAAAGGTAGACTTTTAGTTGCAGCACAGTCTAATGTCATTACAGCAAAATATGAAAGGAAGTAGGCAGGCAGATAGACAGAATCTACAGAGGCTTGTAATTACTGCAGGGAGCTTATTGAGCTGTGTGTGAACAATACGTGACTTATGCTCACCTTTAGCACATGCTTCACTCCTTTCAATGAATGAGGTTCATCTTGTTCAAAAGAAATAGTATTCTGCAGCAAATTCCAATTTGAATTTTAGTAGTCAATTTGAATAGTCTTTCTCATGAAATAACGGCTGGGAATAGGATGTTATGGGAATCTTTTTTTACAAGTAGTTAAAGACAGAATTTATCCAACAATAGACACTTCTAAGTATATTAAGAAAGAGCACCCCTTCAGCTGTAACCATTCTCGTCTTAATTCTCTTGACATAGGATATATACCACCTGTGATTAGTAAATTTGACAAAAGCCTGGTGTGATGTAGATGTGTGTGACTAGATATGCTGCCCCAGTAGTGCCAAACAGTCTAAATGTACCAAGTATTCTGATTTTATGAATCCCAGCAGAAATTTGTTTTTCCAGATGAACACAAATTTTATTCACTCTCATCATTAATGACATTGTCTGACAAAACACTGGTGCAGGCTAAGTTTTTGAAGAGGATCTTTGTTTCCCTCTAACAACAAGAACGTCATCTACAGCACGTTAAAAATATATTGCTTTGCTATTTAGGACTTCTAAACTTTAGTTAAATATTTTCCAACAAATTTTCCTTAAGTACCCTTAGGATATATTTGTCCATTGTTGGGTTTGCTTTCCAAGGTCTTCAGAAGGTCTGTACATAATATCAACACCTTGAAGTTCAGATCTGTATTGTCTGAGCACAAGTGAAAATGGATTTCATTTTACTATTATCACAGGCTACCAGCGCAATCCTCCCTTTTCAATTTGTCACACTTTTACTTTTTCTACATCTCAGCAAATTTGACTCTCATCTCCTTAACCCAATGCTATAGATTACTAGTCTGGAACCATAAGTGGTTTTAAATAAAATGGAAAAGTTAATATCACAGAGAATATAATAATATCCACGTCTACTATTAAAGGTTCCAAGCTCTTACGCTCAATAAGTTTTCCTAGTTCATCTGCCAAAATTTTGTTTCAGCCTCCTGCCCTTAGTACAGCTGTTGATTTTTTCTTTTCTTTGCATTTTATAGAGAAAGGAGAAAAGAAATGCATCTTCTATTTGCTCTTTTTCCATTCCTGGTGTCCAGAAGTCATCTGCAGGAAGATATTGCCACTTACTTATTTGCTAGAACAGTGTGTTAATGATATAAAACTTAAAAACTTTCTTTTTTTTTCTGGAAAAACACATATAATTTTCGTACATTTATCCCCATCTTTTTGTTTATTGGTGTAGTTTAGTTGTAGTTGATGGCACTGCAATTTACAGAGATAGTCAGAAGAAGAAGTTATTAAAAAAAAACCCAACCAACCCATAGATTTTGTCCCACACACTCAAACAAAAATTTATTCAGCAAAGTATTGAATTTGTCTCAATAACCTGCTCTGCTTTACTCGAGAGGAAGAATGACAAGTCTTCTTTTTACTTACTCAGCATGTCTGCACAGATTGTATTAAGCAACAAAAAAATCTATCAACTGCAAAAGCAATTTTGGAGTAGTAAGAGATTCCAGATTTTAGCTGAGTTAATGGGAGGCAGAAAATTTTGCCATGTGTATGCTTCTACCTGTCAGTTATCTACTTAGGTGGTCTTCTAATCAAGTTTTCATTTCTAATGTTTTATTTATTTTCCTGTCTTTACACTGTCCATTAGTAGAGATGCACATGTTGCAGGAGACCACATTCATGAAAATGAAATTGATTGCACCTACCTGTATCCGTCATCTTGAAAGATAATATTTAAAGTTTAACGACTAGATTTGTATACTCTCCCACACCTATATGTTTCATCCAGTCTTTCGTTTTCTCCTGTTCATTGGTAAAGTCATCTATGCAGAATGTATCAGCGCTGATGCTGACCTTTATGTAACCCGTTTGTTGAGTTTGTACTCCCAAAGCTATCATTATGCTTTATGTGTTCTTCACAATAAATATTGTTCTTATATTTGTGTCTACTGTCTGAGATGAGAATACTCGTAAAACTATATTATGTGGTTTCTTCATAGTAAATACAGTCATCTCCCTGTAGAAGGAGAAACTTTTTTTTTTTTTTGGGGGATTTAAATAATATTTTCTTATTTCAGTATTATTTTAGGGATGATCAGTTTTTGTTTCCCTAATTAATTCTGTATACATTCTTAAACTTTTATCCAGTCTTCTTTAGAAGTTAGATTAAAGTCTTCTTTAGCCTCTTTATATTCTGTGTTCTTACATTGTACGTATCACGCATGCCTTTTCCTTGATCTTTTAAGATTTTTTTAGTCATCTAGTTAAGCAGTGCTCTTTTTTTTCTGGTGTTATTCCCCACTGATGCACACATTTGTTGTGCTTTTAGAGCTTTTTATTTTGTAATTCTTCATAGCTTTTGTGTTTCTGTGCTTGATTTCTCCATCCTGCAGGAGCCTTTCTCAATAATCCCTTCATTTTCTGGAAGTTTGACCTTTTATTGCCAGTCACCCAATCCTACCATTGGGGGTGGGGGGCTATAAACTCTCACATAAACTGAAAATTACTACCGTATGTTTTGGTTTTATCATACTTTTATCTCAGCATGGACAAGTTCTCCAGATCAGGAGTTAATTCCCAGGAACCCTAAAAGCTCAGTGGAGACCTGGGAAAGGAACATTTCAGGTTGTAAACCAACATTTGCTTTCTTGGTAGAGTATATTCCAAATAGCTAAGCTGTGGCTAAAACCTTCACATTGACTGACACAGAAGGAGCTAACATTTTATACAGCATGCTCTGGGGAATCAAGTTCTGTTTGGTGTCTCGTAGATACTTACCCTGTAAACTCTAAGTACACGGTTATGAGTATAGAAGAGTGGTTAGGGCAGAGGAATGGTCTTAAGAATGTTTTGAAGCTTAATTAATGTGTCCTCCTCAAATATTTGAAGGATATAAACACCAAGGACAGAGAAGAGTCAATTAGTATATTGCCTAGGGTAGGTAAAGGAGTAATGAGATGGAATTAGAGAAGGAATGTTTAAGTTAAATAACAAGAAAATCTTCCTGACACTGAGAACCACCAGCCTGTGAAATTGTTTCTTAAGGAAAAAGGCTGAAGAACTGTTGCTTGAGACAATTAAAAACACTTGGGCACAGCATGAGTAAATGCTGCAGACTAGAAGACTACAATGTCTCGTTGGAATGAAATGACCACATAAATATTTTCCATCTTTGTTTCTGACTCTGCTTTTTTCAGTTTCAGTCTAACTTCTGAAACTCATGGTATTGAGTACTAAGAAGCTTTTTGGGGGAAGCAACCTTTTTCTCCAGGTGAAATGATAAAAGGGGGGCATTCATGGTTTTCTCAACATCAGATATTGCCGTTGAATCATTAAGCTCTATGAGATTTAAGAGTGTTTAACTCCTCTAGTCAGTCATTACGTGACTGGTAAAGACCAAACACGTCGTTAATACTTAAATAGTTATCAGTGTTTTAAATTTCATACAGCAGAATCCAAAATGCCATTCATCCATAATTCAAAAGATATTTAAGGACAGCAATTAATGGCTTTCAGTAGCCCTCTAATCCATGAGTTGCAGTCCCACATAGGATTTAACTCCAGTGTAATTCAAATGAGATTATGAGTAATGTAACAATTGTATCTGAAAACATGAAAGAGGTTAAAGCCTTTCAACTCAATTCCGAAAGAAAAAAAATATTTACATGAGTATGTAACAATTTTGTAGGATGCCTATGGATCACAGTTAATAGGACATCAGGAGGAGACATTTGTCCTTAAGGATGGAATATAGATTTGCATTTAAGATATGTTCAGTGGCTGTCCGACAGAGCTTATTTCCATTTAGTCAGCTTTTACCAACAAATTCTTAAGGGAAAAAAAAAGAAAAAGTTCTGTATTCAAAGTCTAATCTATAAACCTTACTGTAGCTGAATACCCTTCTCAGTGTGGGTCCTGCACTATTCTATTGACAATGCAAACTGGTCGCTTTCAATGATTAAAGGATACTTAGGATATTTGGTTCTTTCCAGTCGTTTTGTGTTTTTGCTAAGCTGCCAGGTATGCTGAACAAAAAGAAGTCATATCAGGAGTGAAATACTTGTAAGAAAACATAATTATCAGAGGATATGCCTAAAAGAAAAGTAGTGTAGTTTTTCTGTGATTTAGAGAGGGTTAGGAGGCTGCATCAGAGCAGGAAATACTTCTGAATTATATATTTTATTATGTGTAGAGGCAAAGCAGGCTTTGTCCAGAGTATTATTGCTGTAATATTTATCAAACAAGCAATTATTAGTTATGGTTTAAAATAATTATCTATAATTATCTATAATTCAGTACTCACAGAGTACTGAATAAAGTCTTCAGTTTATAAGCAGTGTTAAATGCATTGGATGACAAAATATAGGAACCTATACTCAAAACTCAACATATTTTAATTTATCCCAAGGTTTCTTTGATATACAGAGCATACGGAATGAAGTATTTATAAAAAAATTAACAGATTACATATTTTTGTATATGAATTTCATTGCTGGAGTCAGAGAGGGATTTGTCACAAAAAGAGGATTTTGAATAAAACCTTGTAAGTGAAGATATATCCTGTTTTCATTTGTACTGTAAGTACACAGCTATTCCCCTAGAACCGGAGGTTTTATAAGTCTTGCTTAACTCTTCCATTGTCAGGCCACAGCCTCTGACTGCGTAAGCTGGGCGAATAAGACCTGGCAGATACAAACATAGGTGAGGCAATGCCCTTGGACCAAGCACATCCTTTGGATGACTTATTGCGTTGTCCGAGACTCCCTGCTTTGCTGCCCAGAAAACGGAGTCATTTCATGCGAGATTGCTGGAAGACTGCACCCATTTGCATAAGAAGAGTGTCCACAAGGTCATATATAGCTGAAATCTACATTTCAAGTACTTTTCTCCGCCTAGGAAAAACTATTTTTAACGAGTCTTTCCCATCTTTATTTTATTCATATACTAAAATATAATGCATTTCAGATACTAAAAATAGTGCCACCCTGAAGATACTGGTAAATGAATCTAAAAGATGATGCTGAAGTTTCAGATTGTGGCAGTTTGAAACAACTTTGTAGATGTGTTGTTTAAAATTCATATAGGTTTCATATGCCAGAAATGAATTTACCCATCAAGAAGTGCTTACAGTCGATCTCTGATTGCAATGTCAAGACTGTGACTTTGGGTAGCTCTTTTATCACTTTTCTATACTTACCTGCATACCAAAATCTCACTGTAGTGCCACACTAGTAATACTATGTTTGTGCCTGAAAATACTTCAGTTTTCATCTTTTGTTTGTCTGTGGCTTGAAGAAATGTGTGAGAAAGTATAAGGAAGAATTTGGCTTTTGGAAAATTCAGAAATACCTCGTTACCTAAAACATTATGTCAGACAGCTAGATAAATTAACAGGCATATGTGTAAAATACATTATCACTATGCTACAGATTGCTCACAGTGACTGTAGTGATCTATATAATGAATTTCTGAAGACTCTCTGAGGCTTGAGGAGTTGAAAATGTTGCAATCGGACCATCATGTATGCCTTTTCCTACCAGTGTTTCCTGTCCAGGGACAGAGATTGGTTAATATGGTAATCATTGGGAAAGAAGGGGAAAAATGTTTGAGGGGAAGCTAAGGGGATGCTTTGAACATTGCAATGCCCATTGGTTGCTCCTGCCTTTGCCTCTGCCCACTGAGGTCAGAAACAGGGTTGGCCCAAGGACCTTGAAGGGCAGGTCCGCGGGAAACGCATTTTTGTTCAAAGTCATCACATTAACAACTGCCCTCCTCTGTGAACTGGTCAGTGCCCTTGTCACAACACACACGCATGACTGAGATATTTTTAGGAACATTTCCATAGTGCTTAGGAAGGGTAATAAATACTGACTGGTAAGTAGAACTTTACATACATATATATATATATGCCCTATCATTTACAGATTTTTCAAAAATCCCTAAACTTTGGGAAAGAAGGCAAGAGTTTCTACTGCAGTAAGCAAACCACCAGCTGTATCCTTGTTATCTGCCTTGATTGATGGCAACCCATTCGTCCCTTTCCTGACTGCTAAGACTCTGCCTTTTGTATTTGACTTGAGTTGTCCTCTGAGAGCCACTTTTGCAATATTCGGAAAGTTTCATTTGTTATCTCCAGGATACTGTGCTGTTGAGGCTAATTCCTTGCCGGGAAGACCTTGAAATGTTAATTCTAGCTTTGGTTGCATCAACATATTCGCGCTTGCTGAGACTCCTTGTTTCCTGAGCTGACAGAAGGCTGTTTGCATAATATGCAGGTTGCTGAAAATTCAGTCACCACAATGTCACAGGCACTGTAGCAAGTCTAGTCATTAGCTGGGCCCCTGTTTTCAAAGATGGAGCCTTGGTTTTGGTTCCATCGCTCTTAATTCAATGTGCATAATTCCTCCTTTACTCCTTAAACATGAGAAGTTCACAGTCACCAAACTGGAGCCCCATTAGGAAAACAAGGAGGACACAAGGCAAGCAGCCATGAACCTAAAACAACAAAACGTGTGACTTTTAATGTAAGAGTAAATAGGCACTGTGTGGTTTCTTGGGCATAACGCAGTCACGAACACCTTAGTGCACGGACGCCAGACTCGACAAGCATAGTACAAGACTATTTGTGCATTAAGACTTATTCCCTCTGTTTGCCATTTTATCCTTGGTAGAAGTGAACGGAGTTTTGTATGGATTTTTTTTCTCAGTGCTTATGATGATCACAAACATGGGAAAGGCTTTGATAAAGTCGGAAAAACAGTATCAACAATTTTATGTGGAAAAGGCAGGTAAATATTAAACAGTTGGATTAGATGAGACTGAAAAAATATATTTTCCCTTCTTTGGTTCTGTTTCTCTGTGTGAAGGAATCCTACAGGAATGAATTGTTAGATTTAGTCACAAAATGAGCCAGTTATCCTTGAGAATTTTGTTTACCTTTGTATTTCCTATTTTGAATTTTGAATTTGAGGCTTTTTTTACTGCTGAAAGTAATACCAGTCATTAAGCTGAAATATGTATTTTAAGTGTTTTGTTTCCATTTCAAATATAATTCATTTCTAGCAAACATTAAAATGACAATCTGGTTTGGAATTTTGAAAAATGAGACATTTGATTCCGAAAATGTTTTAAAATGCTTTATCTCCGTTAATAAAAAATTGACTCCGGTGACGACAGATTCCCTTGCAAAGTTTCCTTTTCAACAGGCTGACATCTAATAAAAACGCAAAATGAATCCTGACCAGTGCTGCTAATCCTCATGCTAATTAATGCACCGCTTATGTAAATATAGCTAGTGGCAGACTGGGGCTGCCTAGCAGAAGTGTCAGTGTCATTTTTGTATCTTTTTCTGAAAATCCCTGGTACCCTGGGATGCTTTGTCCTCTGTGGATTTGTCAGGACACTGGAAGATGGAAAGGTGAGAGCAAAAACGTGGGCACCTTCGAGATTACAGCATTACTCTCTTAGAAAGACTGCACTGCAAGAATAATGTGAACACACAGACACATCTGAGGGGACTTCTCTGACACAATCATGTGGATTTTAGTAAGGTGGAGTTGTATAGTTTTGACTGATGTCTTCCAGAAGGAGGAAGTTGAGAAGGATTCTCTGCAGATGGTAGTCATGGTCTGTGTCTGGCCGGCTTTAGTACCAGGCTATAGGGAGACCTTCCATGCCCAGACCATCCTGAGATCACCTTTGTCTCCTCCTTCTCTGTGATTTACGGCTCAAAGATACGGAATACACTCCACGTATGGCTGAATACAGTCTTCAGTCACACACCCAACTAAAATATCTCTCTAACAACAAGCCAGTTGTGTTTGAGGGGATATCTATTTTAACCGGCCAAGTGTTTACGATGTTCCTTATGTCTTCCAGGTTACCTGCATCTGCAATGAATCGTCAAATTATCAACATGATTGGCATGATTTCCTGCATAGTTCTAGCATCCTGAAGCAGCCGTGTTCCAGGACAGAACAAAAAAAGGTACTAAAGAAAATTTACTGAGGTTAGGAAATCTTATGGAAGCATGGGAGGAAAAAAAAAAATTAATAATACTGGAGTGTTCATGCCAAATTTGAAATAAAAATCCTTTTTTTAACATACTACACTGTTCCCTTTGAAAAGTATAGTGTTAAATGTTTTCTTTTTTTTTTTTTTTTTTTTCCACCCAAGTATTTGGACTAGGCTGCTTTACTTACATCTAAAACTATGCCATTAAACAGACCATTTTGTCCAAATAGCTCAGAGAAGTGCTAAGTAGCATTAATACAAAGCTGTTCTCATGAAGCTATACAGTACCATTACAGTAGAAGAAGGTGGATTTTTTGATTTTAAACTATGGCAAACCAAGAAACACTTGCACAGTACGGGCTCCGTACTGAAATATTTAGCAGAGATGAGGAAACAAATGCTGTCCTCCAATAACTGCAGCAACCTGGTCACTGTTAAATGCCTTTACTGGTGAATTTGTGAAGCAAAATGATGAAAAAAATCTAGGTAGCTTCTGAAATTCTAAATAGACTGATATACACAGCTGTCATCATTTCCCACTGAAGATTTAAATGACCGTAAACATCTTCTGATTTGATTAACAAAACATTTTTATGTTCATTAGTAGCCAAAAACTAACCTTTTAAAGAAACATTTTTCCATGTGTTTTTTTTCAAAAGTGAACTTAAAATTAATCAAGTTGATCAAGGCTAATAAGACATCAGAATTGCCAGATATCTCATAATTGCAAAATATTAAGTACTGATGATGTGTTTTCTCCTGTAACGTTCTTACCAGCAGAGATATAAGAAGCAGCTTTAGTCACCTGATGGATCTTCATAAAGGCAGCTTTGCACAGAGCTGATTAAAATTCAGGGACTGACACTTTAGCGAGTTCTCCCAAATCACAATTTGCAAATCACAGTCTGGAGCTAACATTTCCAGAAGGCACAGCACTTTTTATGAGACCCCGTTTAGTGCTGGGTCACTAAATCCTTATAAATGAACTCAGATGCATTTTTTATAAACTTTCAAAGAATGTACAAAAATCTCGCCATTTGAATAACAATTTAACTTATAGGCTTATTATGTTATTTAAGAGGCTCAGTTTTAAAATTATTCAAATTTAATAAGTAAATCTTATGCCAGAAATGTCTTTCCTGATCATATTTTGAATCTGATTCCTGCTAAGCTTTATACCTTCATAATCCCTTCTTTTTAATTCTACTTGTTTGGCTAGGAATTGAGGAGCTTACCAGATCAAAATAAATATCCCACAGAAATCAAAGTAACAGACCAAAAGTTTCAGCCAATTTAAGGGCATATAATGCTGAAGGGCGAGTCCTAAGCCAGCCACATTCCCACATGAGGAAGAGTGGTTGACCACATTAGGAAGTGATGCCTTCTATAAGTTTTGGGATACCGTGCATGAAAAAGAAATCCTTTTTTTTTTTTTTTTTTTTTTTTTGGTGCTTTCTGCTCATCTCTTCACAATTCTTCTTCATGCAGAACTGCTCAAATAGCCACGTCCAGAGAGTATTTGATCTTTTCTTCAAAAAGGAAAAGGTGGGCTAGTTACTCAGCTGTACAGAGCAATGTAGCTCTGTACACGTGCTTGATATTTCTAACCTGCCTTTACATACTGACCGCATGAAACATTTTCTATAGAAAGCAATATTCAACATTTGGCTTGTCCAAGAAGGGACAACAAGACCTTGATAGCTGGCTGTATCTGGATTCCCAAATGCAGGCCGGGGCAGCAGTGGTGTGTTACCGTAGCTTGACGTGTCTTCTGCAGGTCTTTGCTTCCATGGTCCAGCCCAGGAAAGTCTATGCGCTGAAAGCTACTTTAAAAGGCTCCAGAGAGCTCCGATTTCTTCAGTTCTTTCAAGAACCACCACACTGCTACTGTTGCTGATGTAAAAAGTAAGAGCACTCCCTCGGCTATAGGAGGAAGTGAGTAGACTAGGCAAACCACAACTGGGCTGAAGCCACAGAGAGAGCAACATAGCAGCTCACGCTTTTGCAAGAAATATCATTACTGCTTTTTTTTTTTGATTCATTAAAAATGAGTAACTTAGCAACCATTCTAATTTACAGGTAAATGTGTCATTCTTTTTTTTCTTTTTTTTTTTTTTTCCATAAATGTGGCTGTTGTCAGAAGTGGCTGTAATCTCATGCAGATGAGGTATTGATCTGTTGCTGATGTTCACTGAGCAGCCAAAGGGGAACCACATTACCAGCTACAAACTCCATCAATCACAGTCTCCTTAATAACAGCACTTAAACGATCTCTCTTGGTATTAACTTATATTGTATCTCTGGCTAGACTCCAAGATTCAAGCGAAAAGGGTCCTTTTGAAGAAGTAGTTTTGTGGCCACTGTGATCATTTAAATAAAAAGATCCCTGGTTTCTTGAGTGCTTTGTCTACACTAATTAGTCTGTATTAAAGTCATTAGCTTGATTTAATCCAATTAGTTCTACGGGTACAGAAAGAGAAAGAATGCCTTCATTTACTTACAAATATCAAAGAAACTTAATGTGATAACAGAATAATATATGGCTTTAATGCAGGAATATATAATCTACTTTGTTAAGAACTTTTACTAAAACTCAGCACGAACCCTGATACTTGAGACATTTTGTGCATTATTTATTACCCCAATGATTTCCCCATAATGGTTTATTTTCACTTTGTAGAATAACGTGTTTTAGCACAAGGGACCAAACTGTGGCTTGGTGAGTGTGGGTACAACTTCTCTGAAGGTCACGATGTTTGCCTAGGTACCTGAGAGCAGATTTACTTTCTGTTTAAAGACTTATTTGTTAAACTATGTCAGCTGTCACATTTTGCTCAATAGATGAACCTGACGTGATTTAAATATGAAATTATCATTGGTAGTGGTTTCCATATGAATACAAAGTCAGTATCTTGGCATTGCCAGAAAAAAATGCCTAAGTCCATCAAAATATAGACAGTACAGACAGCTAATTCCATTAGCTGCTATATTTAAATTAATTTGTAGGGTTTAAAATTCAATTTTAACAAATATCTAGATTACAGGTTACAGCCCATTTTCGCTTCATTATACAGGATTTCGTTTCTGAATAACATTTCTCTGCTGAAGAATTTAGAAGGTCTGTTCTTATGTCAACCTCAAAAGTAATTGACAAGAATAACACTGTCAGTGTCAAAACAACACACTCCGAGATATTGGACTGACGACTACTGAATCATAATATCATAAGCCATATTGAGTTTTTCTTTTAAATCTCACTGAGGAAAATACTCTTTTTCATTAGAGCTCAATTACAGAGAAAATCCAGTCATTTTACTTGGTTTTAAACAGTGTATTGTAAAACAATATTTGCCATGTCTCTATGGGAGAGAAAAAAAAGCAGAATTCTGAACCTCAAATTACCCATTTTAATCTAAAATGTAAGTCGAGATACAGTATTTTTCCTCAGTGATGCTCACTCCATTTAACCCTATTTTACCTTTATTACTTCTACAAAAACCTTCCCTTTGTTAGGATTCTACATCAAATTATTTCATTCAACAATGAGAAAAAAAGAGATTAAAATTAACTGAGTATAAGCCTAGGAAAAGCACATCCTTTTTTACAGTGAAGGTAAAAACTGTACATGGATAGGATTTATTTTCATTATTTTGTTCCCTTAAGCTCATAAGAGACCTTCTCATCGTGAACCTGTGTTGTGGGGCAGAGCTGGGGCCAACAAGAGCTGTACACAAAGCACTTTCTCCTTCTCCTTGATACTGTTGTTTGCGGTGTTTTGATGTGGTGTTTATTCTTAAGCCGATCATTCCCGTCCCGCGTGCAGAGGAAGAGGTAGGAAACTGCAGCTCGCCCTAGACCCCACCGAAGTAGGAGACCACAATTAGTCCATGTCCCTAGGGCATCTGCTCGCAGCCTCAGCCCGGCTCTCGGGGAGCCGTGACCTGCCGGAGCAGCCGAGCGGTGCGCAATCATCCCTTGGGAATATCGGGGCCCCGGCGCCAAGTCAGGCTACCTGCCGGCCCCGCGTTTTTGTCTTGTTTTAGCAACTCTGGGATGTGAGAGCATACCAGACCATTATGCACTGATATTGGGCACCCAATATCAGTGTTCCTTTTCGCTTCCTGATATATTACCTAAGTAACTGTTTTTCATCTTATTTTTAATGCAGATATACAACTGCTCCAGTGTTACCATCCAAACAAACCTATTATACCAGATACATAATATTAAACATAAAAAATGACTTTTTAAGAGTCTAATTCAAATAATAGTAAAGAAAGTGGAGTGATTTACTCCCTCATCTCAGTGTCCTTCTGAAAAAAATTTGTTATATTTTTCACATTGCATTGTTTGGTATATATTCACATTTTGGATATCCGTATTGTTCTCTTTGCTAGAATAAATGAAGCTATAATAACTACATTTCTGATGTGTATAAAAATACATATATAATTTCTGACCTAAAGATATTTAATATCCAGGTGTTTAATACTTTTTTTTTTCTTCTTTCAGGTTGTATTATATTCATGAATAAGAGATACTAACATATGGTAATATTGAAACTCATAGCATACGTTTTCCTGTTCAACTCATTTGCAGACTGTGCTGTGCTGGTGCAGAAGATGAAACTACTCAAAGTTCCTGTGAGCCTCTGGCTAAAATTCTGTCCCTGTTTTTAAGGGAATATTAATATGATTTACCTCTTCCTCATGGAGTTCACTTTACTCCTGGGGAGTTTCTTGCTGTTCATTTGCATGTCTGGTTAAAAAAAAAAAATAATAAAAATCCTGAATTAAGATTACAGGACATGAATTCTCACATTAGATGATTGCCTGCAATGGGAGTGGGAGTTTGGCACCCGGTTAGCAGATTCTGCCCTCCAAGCGATATGTGCACGAGGGACACTGGATCTGTGCAGCCAGAGGGAAGACTGCAGAGAGTAGCCAGACACAGAAATTGCCTGGGAAGTGCAGAGGAGAAAAGCATGGACCTCGGATAGTCAGAAAATCTTTAGCGTTTAATCAGGGCTTTTTCTGCGAACACTTGCAGATGTGTCAGGACACCAATATGTGCTCCTGCAGCACCCAGACAGCAGCTCACAGATTTCCTTAAAAAAAAAAAAAAAAAAAAAAAAAAAAAAAAAAAAAAAAAGGAGAAACTACTGGATTATTTAACTCTAATCCTAAAAAAATCCCTGCATAGGGCAAATTCCCAAGCCTTAGCGATTTTCATGTAAGTCAAAGTAAATGTAGTTCCTACAGCATCTTGCAAGAAGACTTCCTCAGTACATTGCAAGGCATCTTTACTGACGTGTACTTTCTGGTTGTGTGGTGCACTTTGCATTTATTAGCCTTCTATATAGTTTGAGACAATTAGAATGACCTGAAATTAGAAAAAGCACCCCTTTTTTTTCTTATTATTATTGACTCCAATTAAAAAAATCTGCAGCCCTGGTCAAATTTTGCAGAATAGCTCAATTTCAGTAATCTGAAGAGGTGTCCATTAACCATGAAGTGTATTTTCCATTTTAAACTATCTTGTGGGTATATAATAGTAATCATCAAGCCAAGTATTGTTTGAATTCATTTTATCCTTCTACCTTTGCTGCTGAACATTTTAAACAATGTCTTATAGAGCAGATCTGCAGCAGGAAGCTTAATAGGGATGCTGTTTCCATAACAACAAATAGGATTTGAACAAAAACACAATGCTCAATGGTTACTGTTCTTCACAGCACATAAAAGCAGTTATTCAAAATTACAAGCAGCGTGACATTGAAAAAATAAATTAAGGCAAAGGGTGCTAGCAATTCGCTTCCATATTTAGTAAATGTTTAACTCATAAATAGTGGAGGGGCAGCTACAAGAACCGAGAAATTTCTTGTATTGTGCACATCAAGCTAAATCATGAGCGGGGAGAGGAGAGAGGTTGTTTTTTTTGCTGAAGTGCAATTAAATGGGAAGATAGTAACAGTCAGACAAGCCACAGAAGCAAACCGTCTAGTTAGGTACAAATTAGCTCACGCGATGAATAAATAAGGGGGTCTAATTCTGCCTTCAGTGAATATTCTTTATTTTTAACTTTCTGATTTGCAAACATGGAACAGGGCATTCAGAATATTTTCTGTTTTTCTTTTCTCTTTTTATGATCTTCATGAACCATGCTGTATTTTTAACATTTTGTTTTTCTCTGAAAATTACCTATTTTTCTACATGTTATTTTACCTGTCAAGATAGCTATTTCTTGTTTCTTTCAAAAATCAAAATTTATGTTCATGTTTTCATGCACTTATTTTTCTATTATAGAATGTTGATCAGTGATGATGGAAAGTGAAAATATGTGTCTTTCAACATGATAGGAAGTGTTTCTGCTTCTTTTGGGGGAAAAACAATCTAGTTTTAATTGATAAATAAAATGGCGTAGAAAAGAGCTACCCAGGATAATTTCTGTTTTCTATTTCACATGTTGCAATATGTACAGGTCAGAAGGGAGCTGAATTTAACAGTGGAATAAGATCCAACTCATTAGATATTTCCTGATGTAGGTTTTGGAAAGGCAGCCTACTTGGGTGATTGTAATGTCATATTGATAAATCATAAGTAATGTAGCCATATCCTTAGCGACTTTTGAGAGTAGCTTGCTATGGAAAAGAGAATATTCAGTATCTGTTCAGTTAAGATAAATGTCAGCTGCTAATGTCAATTTATTAGAAGATTCAATTTCAAATGTATATTTTTGGCTCTGATTTCACCTGTTCATTATGACTAAGGTGAAAGAGACCATTTTACATAACTGACTTCTTCAAACTTAGTTTGGGGTCTAATGCCTGGAAACAATCAAGTTCTCAAGCAAAAAAGAAATGGAAGTCCTTAGAAAATAGATTACATGGAAATCTTTATAATGTTATGAGCGATCTCTTCTCACTGGCTTCCACCTTGTAAACTATATCTTGCAATGAAAAGTGGGGAAAAGTGCCCAAGCAATATATTAGCTATAGATATTCATGTCAACACAGTATGGAGGCCTCATAATTTCACAAGAGCAGATCATGGGGCAATTAGAACTGTGAAAAGTGGACAAAGTATCAAACCCATATTAATTATGCCTCAGATCCTAAGGGAAATAGCCAGGAGAAATAGCACTGCATCCAGTTTCGGATGGTGTCCTGTCTTAAACAGCAATGAAAAATGGTCTCAATAGGATGTGAATGTGGTGGGGGATGTTCTCCTCTGCTTGAGAACTTCATCAAGGCATCCTGGATATTTATGATATTTATGGGACGTAGGTCAAGAATATGCGTGATTAGGAACATATTGAGAAATCCCTGAAACATTCAGAACTGTATTAATTAATATAGGCAGTCCAAGATTCAGATGCTTATCCTAATTACCAGCTTTTAGCAAGGCAATTTACAGCATACCATACAACACAATGGCCACAAAAGGTAAAAATCTGTCATTAAGACTATTGGCAGTGGCTGATTTAGATTCAGTTTGAAGTAAATAATTTGTCTGCTAATAGAAGGGAATGTTATGTGAACTAAAATACCAGCCAGACGGATCTCCGTCATATGTCTCTCATTTCAATATTAGGTGAAATGGAAAACAATTATGAGAGTTAATTTTTTGTTAAGAAAAGCTTATGATCTGGCATGCAGAGCAATTTGAAATAGAAAAATAGAGGGAGGCGTGTAGACAAAGGATGTCAAAAATCCTAAAGATTACGCAGCAAATAAAGTATTTATAGTATTAGGCACAGACACACAAAAAAAGAGGGAAACAATATCTTCAGTAATATGCATGAAGCTGAATTGGCAGAAGTTAATTTTAAAAACTACCAAAATCACTTTTAAAATATCATACACTGCTGATATTATCAGGGAAAGAAAATGAAGAGCTTCCAAAAGAGTATTTTGTGCTTAACTGCATTTGACACATAATGTATATCTTAAGAAAAATAACACAGATTTCACAGAGAAATAAAAATTTAGTTTGAGTTTCTAATTGCAATTCTTTAATTCCCAAAAGAGCAATAATATTTATATATATATATATATATACACATATAAAAGGAAAACAAAAGTTACAGACTTGAAAGGAGTATGAAATTCATGCAGGTTCAGAGAACAGCTATTTTTGATTTTGGTTTTATTTAAAAAACAGGAAAGGTGTCCATTGTGAAAAATGTCGCCCAAAATGAAATTCATCTTCTCTCTCAGAAGGCCTGTTTTGAGAACACTTCTTTATACAACCCTCTCAATGAATTCCTGTAGAAAATGATATTCCTCGGCAAATAACTTAGCTCATAATTTAAGTAAGTGAAAAAGTGCAGGAAAATGGCAATCCCACTCCCCCCTGAATTCCTCATCGAAATTTTTGAAATGCACAGAACATAAAGTTTCATAAAACACTGGTTTGGATTGCAACCACTATGTGGGAAAGAAAGCAAGAATAGGCATTTACTTTTCCATTCATTCTATATAGGTATATAAGAGCCAAAATTAAAGGTCTCAACGAAATTCGTGCAAGATGGTCAGTATCATTATAATATTTCATGAAAGTAGAATTTCATTCAGCCATGACACAGACCCTTGAAAGTGTGTGAAGTTTCTATTAAATTCCAGGATCTGTACTAGTTTGAGTCAATGTGGAACTGTGCAAGACAGGATTTCTGTTTTCAGACAGGATTTCTGTTTTCATTTAACCATCTTAAACAGCAAATTTTAACACTTGAGCCTGTATGTATTCACTTAGATGTCTCTAAACAAATAGAATCATTAAAATCTCAGCAGATCACATCAAATTACTGTGACAGGCAATCAAGGCTAGAAAGAAGAGAGAAAAAAGTAATTTGACTAAAATGATGGTACATAATTAATTGCTAATGCAGTATCTACTTCCATTTTTTTTCCCTACAAAACAGGGAAGACATGAAAAATTAAGTAAGCATCTCCAAAGCACAGAAAATGAAACCAGAGTGCTTGTTGTCATCTAAATGCAGTTACTATATTTTCTTCATGAAGACGAGATGGCTTCAAACAGAACCTGAAAGGGTAAATCACTACAACTAAATAATTAGGTGTCCTTATTAGGTGAAAGAAATTAATGAATTAATTTATTATGAGAATGAAAGAGAAAAAAATACATGGAAGAAAACGGTAATAAAAATAAGATACTTAAAATTTAAATCTTACATAAAAGCCTGAGAAAGCTCTGGTGCTGCAGTAATGAAAAGAAACCAAGTATTTATGACAGTTAATATAGAATTGCAAAACTATCCAAGCTTTGGCCTACACGTGAATATGTAAAAGCAAAGTCACAAACATTTTACTGGACACTGAATTGCATTGGTCTTGAAAAAGGAAAAGGCTGCAAAGCAGTTTATTCGTTGTTAGAAAGATAAAGGGAAAACATTGTTAGAAAGATCAAGGACGGCAAGCTTTCAGCCTGCAAAAGCCTGTACTGGAAACTTGGTTACATACCAAGAAAATATCATGGAAAACTGGAAAGGATACTGTCTTTGGGGGATATATTAATCTTGAAATTGCAAAATAATACCAAATTCTCGGCAGAAAACATTTAACAGATGGAAAAAGAGAAGACTAGGATGTTGAGGGTTTTTTTTTTTTTTCCTTTTCTTAATATATAACAACAAGGTAGAGAGTATCTCTGAAAGTGAGAAACAACAAAGCACCTAATACTAGATCTGCAGCTGCAATGATTTAGTGCTTTATACCGAGTCTGAAAAAAGAAAAAATCATTTTAACTGCACTGCAATTAAGAAAAGAAGGTTATTGCGAAAACCACCAAAAATTACACTCGCACCCAGTTACACAACAGACTGCATTGATATGGTGCCACACTACAGCAATATAAAAGAGTATATTGGAAGCATGAAAATTCCAGGAATAAAAAACAAGTTTATCAAATAGAGTTGTTTTGGGTTGTTTCACCTCACTGTGGTCAACTACTAGTACTGCTGTCCGTTACTTGCACATACTACTATGGTACTTACTTAATCAGTCCAAATAGAATCACAGAGTCACAGACTGGTTAAGGTTGGAAGGGACCTCTAGAGATCATCTAGTCCAACCTCCCTGCTCAAGCAGGGTCACCTGGAGCACATAATAGCATTGCAAAATTTTTATTCTATAGTTCTGTATGCCAAGTGTGGGCAACATAGTCCTTTTGTGCTCAAGAAGTAAAGGGCAGTAATAAATATATGTGTGTATACATATATATTCTCCTATTTCAATTCAAAAGCACAAATTTCAGATCTAGTATAATGTATATGAAGTGGGTCTGATAACCAAGATTGGATTACTTTTACACAGAGAGTTTAGTAGCTTGTATTCAGATGTAAATTTGTACTTTACTGTAGAAAAAAAATTGGTTCCAGTTATCTGATTGGGACTCACCTCCTACTGGGACTTTTCTCACCACTGGATAAAAAACAAATAAAACAAACAATTTGTTAGTAGAGCAAATATTGTTCAGGTGACAGCTAGGAGTATCCATACAATTGTTTTTTCAATATCTTTTAAGTAATAGTTACCAAGTATTTTTGCAACATGTATTTGATTTTATTTTTGTGAAAATAATCAAACGAATGACAGTGGTTTGTTTACCTTTAAAAATACTTTCTATGGAGAAAACACCTATCTCTCTGAAAACAGCCCTAGGTTTTTTTTTTTTTCTTTACACATCCATCTCTACTATTTTTTATGACTTTTCTTTAGTTATGTCTTATCCCTGTTAATTCAAAGGAGAAGTAAATATAATGCAAAGTGATACAGGCTTTAGAAGGGAGTTGGCTTTTTACAGGGAAGCCAAATAGGAAACCTCATTTAGGATCTGCATTACTGAATTACAAAGATAATGCTCTTTTTTTTTTTTTCCTGGAAAATATAATCTATTATACTTTCTGTTTCCATACGTGCCACACTCCATGCAGCTCCTCTAATCATTAGTTGAAAATAATCTGTGATTTTGGAATACTGCATTGAATCAGATGCAATTAACACCACTAGACATAGTATTGAAACACCACTAGACAGTAGCTATTGAAGTCTGAGCTTTGTCTTCAAACATGACAAACAAGAAAATAACCATTGTTTAGCAGCATAAGGCTAAAAATCCTGTTATTTTCCAATTTCCCTGTCAATATCTCAGCACATAGCCTTGTCTAATTGCAAGACCCAGATGAAGAGTCAAATCCCAAAGGATGTTCCCTAAGGGTGTACAGGGCAAGATTTTCAAAGGCGAAAGCTGAAAAAGATCTGGCACCGCAAACGGTTTAAATTTAGCTAGGAATATGCCCGCATTACAATCCGCATCTAAAAATAACTGATTGAATAAGGTGAAATAATACAGAGAGGCTCTATATGTTGGCTAATTTACTTTGCTTCTTTAAATGAAAATTAAGTCAGTGACTGTCTTCTAACCTTCTAACAAGAGTATGTGAAAGTCCATCTTCCAGATCTTGGTACTAAATTGAAGGTCTATCTCAAATGAGTTCTCCGGTCTTTGATGAAATTTTGTAGCTTTAGGAATAAGGGCTTCCTAGCTCTTCCCTGGGGTCACTTGTGTGTTTTAGAAGAAAAGGGTTTGAAAACTTGTTATTTCATTACATAGCTGAAAATAAATACATGGTGTCTTGGTTACAGCTGTGAATAAATTTTGGACTATGTGGAAAGCAAAGGTTAGATCCTTCTTGTCTTGCAATTTCTAAATGGTTCCACCCTACTTCTAACCAACTTTGCAAACCAATTTTGATTTTCTTTCAATTTACTGGTCAGTAAAATTTTCTTAATCACTTAAGTGCTTTTTCAGCCTTGTTTTCATCTGAACTGCAGTTCAAATTCTATCATTTTCAGTGGGTTTTGTCTGCAGTAACTCCCTGGTATCAATCCATTTCTCCCCTTAAGGATCCTTGTCCATCAAAGGGAATTACCCTCAGCCTAGTATTTTCAGTGTGGACCAATGGCCATCAGAATGCAATTTTAATTTTCCTTGCCTTTGCCTTGGCCCTTGCTCTCTGAGCAGCGTTTGTAGAAGGCGCTGCATGTCCCAACCTCGCGTTTACTGCCATGGGTCTGAAAGAAGCCTAGACCAAGCAAGGTGTGAGCATGGTGGGCTTGGATTTGCAGCCACCTTCATGCCACTTGTCTATGGGTTCTGGAGGTTTCTTATTACTGAGGTAAAAAAAAACCCACAGGAATCCTGTCTTTGAAAAATATTAATTTAACAGAGGGGTAATACTCAGACCTTTGCAGTTTTGCCACTATTATTTTTTGTACAAAAATAACTAATTCAGTAGATCCATTTAATTCTTCACCTATGATTTTTCCTTTCAAAACATGAAAGTATTTTGAATGTCCTTTTTTGTCCTTTTCTTTTTTTTTTTTTTTTTTCCGACTGGCACAGCCATATTTTCATTCTAATACATTTTAAAGCTGATGATAATGAACTTTATCCCTGACTTCCCTAACAGCCTAATAGTTATTTTCTTTCTTTTTTTCCTTCTTTCTTTCTTTCTTTTTTTTTTTTTTTCCTCTCTCTCATTTCAAGGGCAAAAAACCTACTTTGTAAGAACAAACTGCTATGTCTCAAACTCACCATCCCTAGAGAACTGAGATAGTTTCAAAAAATGTGAGGTTTGTTTCCACTATTGTCACATCTCCTGATAAATGTAATCTGGATAAGTCTCAGATGAGAACCGGTATTTTGAATGTTTCATACAAACCAAGGCCCTTCACAGATCCTCTCCTGGCATCCCAGAATCAAATCCTCATTTTTCAAGGGGCCACTTCCCTGTTTTTCTCTCTCTCTTTTTTTTTTTTTTTTTTTTTTTTTTTTTTTTTTGGCCAAGGAGGAGGGAGCAGAAAAAGATGCTGTTTTTTTTTCTGAAAGCTTCTGTTCTGAGAAAAAATTATCCTGGCTTCCCTGCCTTCCTACGGGTGTCTCAAAATCTAGCCGTTACTAGTTAGCATGCCTAGTCCTGTCAATCTTTTAACTTAAAAGTAATAGAAAAGATCAAGCCAAAAGAGAGAGAGTATCTTGCACCTTTCTGTTCTGCATCCTCTTAGTCTAACTATGTTGCCAAATGGGTGACTCAGAGATTTCAGTGATCCGTGTTTAATTTTGGGTTTGACATATGAAGGGTATGTAAGAAAGAAGCATGAGCTACATGTATTGATGCTGATAGAGAGAACATCATTAAAATGTCTTATGAATGGTTATTTGCTGTAGTAGCAAGGTTTAACCTGCTGTACTCTTGCAATATGTAACAATTTAGCACCTCTTGAAGTGTCCAATCATTTTTAAAGCTACATGTAAATGAAACCTTAATATAATATGAGATTGCTTCAGGACAAATGATTCCTGCTTACAAAGGATCAGACAGTATCTATAGTAGCATCCTATAATACCCTGCTGAAGAAGAAGGATTGAGGGTACGTCTAGTAAATCCTCACCTTCTCTTTCCTATCTCCGTGGCCTTTTCAGCTCTCTTTCAAGAAGAGAGCACCTCACTACAGCTGCCAGTATTTCCTTAAGTCTCACAGGGAGCAAACCCACCTTGAAAGCGCTTTTGATAGTGCTCCTTAAGGCTTTAGTTCAGGTGGATATATGTGCTCTTCCACCCTCCTCTGATGAATAAGCTTACAGGCAAAGGGTTGATCGCAGCGGGGACATGGCCTGGTAGCAGGGGTTTTGTCACAGGAAGATGGATTAAAACAAGATGAGGCTGCACGGCTGGTTGGCTCCCTGCTGCTCCTTGCACGGGTCCAAACCTGGCTCCTCCTCCAACAAGGCTCTGACAATAAGAGCTAAAGAAGCTCCAAGACCAAGGATGGCCAAAGGAATGCTCCAGGCGATAAACGCCAGATATTAATTACCACTCTTTACTTCTGGAAATGTGAAAATCCATTCAGAAGGAAGTGCCGGGGAAGAGCAGCATCCTTCCCTTTGCAGAATTAGTACCGTCCTGGAGAACACCAGGAAATTCTGCCATGACCTCCCTCTGTCCAGCAAATTCATGCTAAATGTCCTTTACCAAATTAACATTGAATTCCAACAGCTGAGGAGATTTGATCAATTTCAGCTACTTACTTTTAAGGCTGAGTTAATTATTTTAGGGAGTTGATATTAATTGGATTCTTTGGACTTGGTTTTAGGAACGAAATTTGGGACTAGAGCAGCTTGTAAATGATGCTGTTGAATTTCATTATGAAAAAGATCCACCACTTCCTAATTGACTGGATATTAGTAAAACAACCTAAGAGAATTAGATTTGTGAAAGTACTCCCAGATGTTTTCACTGGTCACTGCCCTGTTTTTAATAGAAAATCAAGCGCTTCAAACTGCTCAAGAATGAGACACAAATGAGAATAAAGAACTCCAATCTTCTATTCACAGGCATGCCTGAGACATATAATTGCAAATGATTGGAATCAGTCTTAATAGGCAATATTGGTTATGCCAGGGATATTTGCACAAGCTCCTGGGTGCCGTTTTGAGATGGCCTCGTTGGCCTCTTTGAAAACACCCAGAGGCAAGATTAATCCTGAGAAACTTATGAGTTGAGCCCTAGCCCCTATCACATGGGAACCTTTTTCTTTCTGCTATAACAGAAAGAATCCCCTATTTCGATAGGGAAAGGCGTGAGGGCTAAAACAAACTTTCTAGACCCAGGTATCAGAGCTGATGAAGATGGAGTAACCAGTGAGGTGATTAACTGGAGCTCAGCAGCTGAGAAGGAATACAGAGAATCTGCTTGGTATTTGCGGGAGGTGATTTATGTTTTCACACCCGCTGTGTGGGACAGGAGAAGGCCCATCAGAAGGTACTGCATCATGCTGAGAGACAATATATTTTTCGTTAGCTCCGTGGGGACCAGCGTATAACATCAGTGTGGATAAACAGTCTTTACTAGCTAAAGAGCACCATAACTAGTATTTTGCAAATGCATTTACAGTAACTGGTATGTAAATATAGCCCTGTCGTGACTTTGGGAATTGCAACAAGTTACGCATTTCTTTATTGTCAGCTGCAGAATCCCCTTTTCTCCCCTTTCTTTTCTTTCTTTTTAACCCATGTATATTGAAAATTGTGTTCTGAAGATTAGATGGACTCAGACAATAGCGCTGCTTACTTGCATTCCGACAGGAGAATTCCCATCATGTACTTTAAAGGCATATATTAATTTAAAGATGTGATAGATAAGACTCATAGAATAGCTATTTAAATTGAATGGTTTATACTTTTGCCAAGTATGGTTTAACAAATGACCTGCTCTCTATGTGTTTGGACTGCTATCATTTTGCATGCAAATAATTCAATCTTCTATATGAGATCCACAGCTAATGAATCCAAAACAATCTTGAATGAAGTGCCCGGACCATTAATATGTTTTGTGGGGTTCCACCGCTCCACCTGCAAAAAACACCTTTGGCAGCTTCGTGATGAAGAGTTCTGACGAATTATCTCTGACTTCATTGCCTGGATTACATTAGTTGGAAACATGGCCAGAAGCAGGACTTAAGAGTAGATATCAAATCTGTCAAACGCTAAGGTCAGAAAAGGATCATTATGATTGTTCTTTCTGACCTATTCTATTAAGAATACTAGTCCAGTCAAGTTTCAGATTGTATTCTGAATAGTGGCAATGAATGCTTCTTCAGAAATGGCCCATTACACCGGTTCTGTTTGGCAAATCTAGCCCATCAGGAGCCAGATAATAGATATGTGATATAATTAAGTATATTTAGAATAAATTAACGATAATACATTTTTTATGGTCCTTTCATTTTGCTTTTAACTGTAGCTCCCGGAATTACGGACTCTGGTGACAGCATTATTAGGATGCTTTGCATTGGATCCGGAAGGGCCAAGATGGAACCTTTTCCTGCAGAAGGGCTAACAGGTGGTCGCAGTGGGCCCAGGCATGAGCCAGGAGATAGTCCTACTGGCTAAGGACTTGGAGGAAGCTGGATGTGGTGTCAACGGCATAGGCTTCCCTTGTACTGCTGGCTATGGGAGACTGGCAGGTTCGCTTTGTGCTAACCAGGCTTAGAAACTCGACTCATCTGCAGATGAAACAGGGAATTTCAACCCATAAGGAGCAGACGCTGTAGGGCGGGTTGAAATCTCGTGACGCTAAATGTCAGCTCATCCAAATCTAGTGAGACGTTTCCTTGCTAATGAAAATGCTGAAGAAGGAGGCTGTGTATCCTAATTCCTATGGGGGTAGATCGAGGAGCATGATGCACATAAACAGAGAATTCATTAAGGCTGGTTATATTCTAGTTACTGGTTACTGTGCAGTTGCATTAGAGTGCTTGGACATTTATTTTCTTGCATGATGTATTTACCTTCTTGGCAGCATTGGTAGAAAATTAGCAAGTGAATCCATATAATAGATCCGGATAAAGCAGCTGGTGAAACAGGGCAACGCCCGAGCTCATGGCTGTGACAATACTAATTCCAGACCTTGGATAATGTTGCCAGTTATTTTGCCAAGGCTGAGAGTTCAAATATCCAAAGGATACTAGCAGTTAGGAGGTGACACTATAGGAAAAAGTAGGATTGGGTGGTTGCCAGGAATTATTAGCAAGAAGGAATTGTTAAGCTTTGAATAAATTGTCCTGCATATAAACTGGGGTTTGCTCGTTTATTTTTGGAGCTTTATTGCTTCTTTTTTAAATAAAAAATATTTAATAAGATTATCTGGGCTCTCTGTTCACAAGTCACAGCTCCTGAGGGAAAATCAGGGAAAAGATGCGACTCCAAGGCAAAGCTCCCAGCAGTAGTAGTCTTATACCTAGACAAGACAGAAGAGTCCTAAGAGACCTGAAAATGTTTTCCTGCTGTAACATCAGGATGTGACTCACAACCACATCCCTCATATGTGCAATTCTCTCCTGGATTTCCAAGAGCAGGAAACCCTCACCTGAGACTCAAAATACTGCTACGGTAGCCAGGGCCCTGACTCCAACGGGGCCCTGACTCCGGTCCTATCTGGGGACAAGGACTGTTGGAGTCATCACCACTCTGCAATCTAGACACAGCTTCACACACCAGAATGATACAAATGTACAAGATCCCTCGATCTTGTGGAAGAAATAACCCAATCACTATGCTTTTTCTGCATATGAAAACGTTTAGTTTATTTTGCGGGTTTTCCATAGCAGGAAGTTTCTGCACAACCCAAAGTCAGAATTTAATTCAGTTTGGTTTTTGATTTTAGCTTCCTAAATGAAAGTGATTTTGCCCGTAACACCTACTGGCCTCAAAGTATCTGCAGACCACAGTTTCTATACATAAAACCTGCTATTTTGTAATTATCCGTGCTAGTTTTGGCTGGCCATTCCTCCTCTTTCCAAACAGGCTCTGCTATCCAGCTAACTGATTATTCAATATCCCTTCAGACATACAGACACATCCTTGCTGTCAGGTAGGGGCAAGTTTACTAAATCTGTGTAACGCCACTTAGGTATTCATTTGGGGTTAGGAGCTAGAGGCGTAAGGTGCGTTATTCCCAGGGGTAAACGCTGCGCTCACGCGGCGCAGCTCATTAGGCTGTCATTGTGCCTGTACTCGGGCTGTACATGGACCAAGCTGTAACTAAGGAGCTAAATATTCTGATGCCTCATCTTCTCATGACAAAGCCTGTAATGAGAACTGGGAACGGCACAGCTTGAATCCATTCCTGTGACAATTACAAGGAGAGTAGGAAATGTCAAGAACAAAAACTCCCTGCTTCTAGTTTGTAATCATGACTGATGGAGGTCAGGTGCTGCAATGAGATGTGTCCTCACCATCACAGAAATGCATTTCAAAACAGATTTAAGAGCCTTAACCCCCCAAAGCAGAAGGAAACTGAATAAGTTTCAGCAGTGGCCTTCAAGGAAGATGATTACAGGCAGCATAGCTTTGCAATCCTTAAGTCACAGAGAGAGGCACTAAAATCAAATCAGAATGTGGTTACTTGCATGTCCTTCTGAGCAGAGGTGAAGGCCAACAGTAAGGTAAAGAGAAGAATATAAAGCAGATGAAAAAGTCATGGAGCAAAATACGTTTTTCTGGATTAAACCGTGAGTTTCTTTACTTTGTGAAATCTCTGCACAATCATGTACTGTTTGCTAATCCTTCTGCCTAAAACTGAGTAAGTGGATCTGTCAGGCAATTAGCATGAAATTGGTTTAACTTCCAGGTTTTTCAATAATATTTATTAATGTTTTTATTCCTAGATTTAAATTCCTGAGGTTTCTCTTGCTTCTTTTTCTTGTTTATACATGCTGATCTTTTTATTTAAGTTGCAGTAAGTCATTTCTCCTCATCTGCTAAAGTACATGCTAGATCAGAAATGAAAATGAGCCAGACTTGAGGAAAAACCACTAATTATCTTTATTTTCATCCTTGCCAGGTCAGAAAGCTTGTGGATAGAGGTCTTTATTCACTCTCAGTTCTTCTCTCCTCCCTACAAAGTAAAAGGAGATTTATCTGGTGGCGTACTAGCAATGTTCGAAAGCTTCGAGGTGTGAGAGTGGAATAGGGCCGTTATGCTATTTATGACGAAGAAGAAGAAAGAGCAATAAAAGGAGGAACTAGAGTATTGAGGTACCTTAGAAAGTTGAGACTTTCTGAGCATCTGTGGAAAGGTGTTAGCGAACGGTGATGTGTCAGTTTGAAGAAAGTAAGTGTCTCTCTTTAATTAAAGCGTGGCTGTTCTTTATGAGAAAGAAAAATAAGTGTTCATTCAATCAAACTTTAACTACAGAGCTGTGAATTCCTGTCTGGAGGTGGGAACTGGTAGCTATATAGGCAATTAAGTCTGTAAGGGGAGCGGTTTTGAATGAGCAGCTTAAAAACTGCCGTTTCTCTAGGTGCTGACCCAACTGTTTGGGGCCTCCGATGTTTTGTGTGAGTTTAAAGTAACCTGTGAAGAAAACATAGTAATTTATCACATATCTCCACCAACTGGTGCACTGGTGCAGCTGGCAGGGATGGGTGGGAGAGTGCTTAAACTCTAATTCATATGTAATAGATATGATGCTCAGAGATCAACTGCAACCACTTCCCTAACGCAGCCTTAACTATGAAGTGGTATGTTTGCTTCTATTACCCTGCCTGAGCCTGACCCTAGCTTGGAAGGCTATGACTGGGCCAAACACTATCCCTGCTTCCAGAAGCAGTGGAAAAGGAAATCTGTGACAAAATGCATGTTTCTTGTTGATGCCCTGCTAGGCTTTTATCCAAGGGCTGCCCCTTTATAGAAGCTGTGCTGTCTCCACATGGGAGCACAACTCAGTCGGGCCTTACAAAATCTTTTATTTTATGTTCTTTTTGGTCCTATATTTCCCATCAGCGTCACGACAGAACAGGGTTTGGGATCACTTTAAATAAAGAAGAATTTATTAACTAGATTCCCCCCTTTGCAGAAGAAGTGTTTATTTTCCCATCTTGTGACAGGGTATGAATACCTCTTAGGCAGCAAGTCTGGTTTGGAGTAAAATGAAAGTGAACATGATTGCCTTGTTCAAACAAACACCTAAGCTCTTAGGAAGAGACAAAGTATCCTCAGCATCTCGGACCGGTGTATTTATAATTTATAGGTTCTTATTCTTCAGGATATCTTGTCCTTTTCCAGAAATTTTCCTTCACTAGTTTGTTCTTTCTGATGTTCATTTTATATTTAAAACTTAAATCCTGAACATAATTACAATAACTTCCATTTTGAATTGTTTGTATACTCTTACCACTTTTAAGTAGTTAGAAAATACGTGTTTTCCTTGGTTTGTTACTGGACAACTATTCTGATATTCTAACTGGAGACTAAATCTGTGCTGTAACTGAGGAAAAATCTGTATAAATTTCTTTCAGAGTGGTTGGTGGGATTCCAGAGCTTTCTGCTGTCTTTTTATTTATTTATTTTATTTATTTATTTTGTAGCATTGCTCTGTGTGATGCTGCAGAGTTGGATTTCAAAACTATGCTGGTAGGTTTGGTTTGAGTGAGATCTGTCTGTCCCGTTGCTTGTAATATTACGTTACAATTACGGCTGTTCTTCTGTCACTGAGAGTGATGAAGTCAACAAGTCTCAAGCAGCCTAAATCAATGAAGTTACCAGGCAGGTCGGAATTTCAGGCAGTTGTCTATATTGCTGGAGGAGAGCTCTTGTTTTGCAGCTTACCCATGCTGCTAGTAAAGTGTCACTTTAATTCTTGTGTTTTTTTTTTTTCTCATCTCTTCTAAATAAATTTATAGGAAACTATTGAGGGTTTTTTGTAGCACTCTTTTGGCTTTCCCACTAGAGCTCCCTACTGACTTTACTCATGTGGCAAATGTTATTAGAAAAGTCAGGATCCTTTAACCTTGCAGTCTCCGATAGCTGGATCGATGGTTGCTTGGACAGAATACAACTTTGTTTTACTCCAGACAGGAAGCTGAACTACCTGGAGTTATTTTTGTCCTCTTGGGCTCTAAGATAATTTTCTCTTCCCTTACACAAGCCACACATTTCTTATCAGGCAAGCAGACGTACGATAAGGGTTCCTTCCTGAGATGTGCAAGAAGAAATGACACTTCTTACCAATCGAAACTAGATCCATCAATAGCGCAGGAAGAAAACAGGAGAGGTAGTCAAAAAATCAGATTCTTATCATCCTTTAAGACCCCTAAAAGATTCTTATAAAGTGAGGAAGCTACCGAGATTAAGTTTTCACAACACGAAATCCACAAGGTTTAATTTCGGATCTTTTTAAGTCATGTGTATATGTTAGGAAAGCTATAATTGTAGGAGCTTGCCACGGTAAAAATTTGTTGTATCTTAATTTCTGCTCACTGTCTCCTTCATTTTCAGTCATTGCCAATCACTAACTTTCTGCTTTCTGGTGGACATACTCTATGGCACTTAAAATTAAATCCTTCTATGGCACTTAAATAAAAATAAATCCTACTAAAATCTGTGATATGCTTTACTCTGTCCAAGTGCTGTATATTTTTTTACCATTCTTTGATATCACTCATTCTTCAACTTCCTTTTCTCATCTCCCTTTCTGACTTTTTTTCCCTCCTTTCTCCAGCTCAGTTCTACTTATGCCATATCACCAGACCTTCTCTACTGTGTGTCTAAGCAATGAGTAGCTGCCTCCAATTTTGCTGAAAATCTGGGTATTTTGGCACTTTGAACATTGCTTGCTAGGTGTTACAAATCCATGGGACAACATGAAGCCAAAAGATGATTAACCAATTGGCCTACTCATGAATAATTCCTGCCCTCCTCCACCTCCAAATTTCCATATCTGTATTATATCACTCATTTTATGGGGAGGAGCTCACACAGGGTGAGCAAACCTGCATGTCTGAAATATATCAGGAAGTTCAGGGATTTAATATTATTATTAATCTTATTCCAGCTCTGTGGCGCCAACCAGACATGAAACACTGGCTTGAACCTCTGGCAGTTTCCTCAAGAACTAGGAAAATAGTAAGAAACATGAGATGTTCTCCAGAATACAGGAAATGTCACGTGCCTGGGAATTTGTTTAAATGAATGAAGAATTTGTTCCTCCTCGGAACACCATTAATGTGACTCCACTACAGATACAGCCCCTGCTATTTCAGAAGCTTGTGATATCAACACACGCAGGATAAGAGCCTGTACGAGTGCACTAGGAAGAAAAAAAAAAAAATGCTCAATTATGCTTATTTTCTGGAATCAGGTAAAGAGTAATGTCTAGCATAATCAGGAATAGATTTTCTATAGCAGTGGTTTACAGTCCTGAATAGGTTTGTCCATCTTGACAGAGGTATCTTGGAGCAGTGGAGCAGAGCACTTGGTCCTACAGTTGTAGGAGCTGAAGCCTCCCGTGTGTAGAAGTTCAGTCTCGTTGCTTCACGTAAAGGTTTGTTTTCCTTGCATATCCAGCGGGGCCTAAGTTGCCACGCTTTATTCTTCTAGCACACAGTTGCGTCAGCTTTTGAAGTGCCATGCCAGGAAAAACAATATCAGGTTTGCCATTGTGCTTGGAGGACAAAAATAGCTGCACATGCCGGAGCTGCCAGCAACTGCCGGAGAGCAGCTCGAGGTCAGGATAGCTAACTCTCAACAGCTGTGGAAACACTCTCCACATGTGTACTAGAAGGATGCCAAAATACCAAGCATCATGCGGGAATGCCAATAAACGGGGTTACCTGACAGCTCTTCAATTTTTTTTTTTTTTTTTAAATGTATGTTCTGCCCTTTGTCCTCTTTCCTTCCTACCAGAAGATTCTTGTCAGGTGCATACTCTCAAACAGAGCATATATGGGACGTGAGAGAAAACAATAACTTCCAAATGTTTCATGTTTGTTGCAGCAGATTAATTATGTGGGATAACTCCCTATTACTTCCCCTTAAGTTACAGACTAGGCAGTTGACTACTGTGATGGATACAGCCTAACCATGCTATAAACTCTTTTTTTTCCTATAGTGATAAAGTGATGTTTAGGAGAAATGGAAAAGCTCAGAACTAGGAGCAATTAGAGAAAGAAGAGTGCACTTTAGTTTTTAATCTAAACTGATATGATTGGAAAAGGAATATTTGAAAATTACTTTGATTTTCGTGAATAAGAGTTCCAGAATAAGAACTAAGCTAGAGTAGTGCTGGGTACAAATGACAGTTTCTCCCTCTGGAAAATTCTTCCATAAGATAAATAAGAAGAAACTTGAAGAAAAAAAGTTGTCTTATACTATATATAGTGCTGCATTTATAACTCTGCTTTTAACCATTGCAGTCCTTTCCATTAGAATGCTACAAAAATGAGTTTTAAAGGAATTGGGTCTTATAGAGTAAAGAAGGCAAAAGAACAAGAGATATTGCTATACCTCAGGCCAGGTTATATGATTGTTACAGTTCCAAAGGGAACATTATTATTATCTAAATTAGACTGTCTAGCCTTCGAAGGATGGGGGAAGAAAAAAAAAAAAAGAAAAAAAAAAAGAAGCACTATAAAATATTATGGCAACAACTTTGCAGTAGAGCCTTAAAAATGAAATATACTTGATCATTTCATACATGACTTGCAGCCCTCCCTACCTGTGGCGGAAAGAGAAAAATAGCATGCAGAAAAGCGTTTTCTTCTCAGAGACCCTAAAGAGGGATTTTTGATTTGTTTTTCCTTAGGAAGCCTTGAAAGTTAACTCTTTCTCTCTCCTGCTCTCTGCCTTCACTTGCTCTGAGATTGTTTCTTGGCTTTGTCCTCTAAATTTACTTTATTCTTCTGCCGAAGTCTATGTTGCAGGCAGTAGTGCCACACTCATGACTTAGAGCTGGGTCATGCGGTGACAAAGAAATAGCTTTTTCTTGACCCTATTTCTCTTCCTCTGTGTCTCTTCTGTGACATCCTATCTGCACTGGCTTTGTTTTCTTACTGATGTTTGTTTTCTGAAGCTGACAAGTGTTAAGGCGTGAACCTTGCATGCTTGGGCTGAAGTCTGTCTTCTAGCTGAAAAACATCCTGAAATGCCAAAAGGGTAAGCTTTGTTGCTGGCTCCTGTTTGAGGAAAGTGCTCCCTATTTTTTCTTTTTTTTCCTTTTTCTAAAACTGTCTTTCTCTATATTCACATATATATTTCTCTGCACAGTGGTACCCATTTGTGTACACACATACATAAATACTACATAAAGTATAGCTATAAAATCATGGTGTGAATGTTTATAAAGGTATTGCAAAGAAAAAAAAAAAA